>JAWQEG010006963.1:25000-31038 GCA_033782935.1 Petrolisthes cinctipes
AAGATTACCCTCTCTTCCTTACAGCTACCAGGGTCCCGTTGGGGTCGGGGGAGGTAGGGGGAGGTATTGCTTGTTGTGGTGTGGTCTGTGAACGTGTATGAGACCTGGTGGTTGCTTCTGATTCCTCCTGACATATATGGTTGATTCCACAGTGGTATTTCTTTGTTAGCTTCCCAACCAACCACACTTGTAAGGCTTCATTATTTTCCAAAAGCTGATCGAGTATCCACATTCACAAAATCTATCCAACAGTTAGATAATGATGATTACTGCATGGGTTTACTTACCATATTAATTAAATAATTCACCCATAAGTCATTTAATAATAATAATAATAATAATAATAATGATCACTGCATAGTTTACTCACCATATTCATTAAATAATTCACGCATAAGTCATTTACACGGCTAACATTCTTTCGTTTGCGTGCTTACAAACCACTAACAACCACTGTGGAATCGACACTTTGCCACGAAACAAGGTCCTTCAATGTAAGTGGTGTTTCGTGGCAATGTTTCAAGGACTCACTAACCTCCAATTTTCGGACGACATAACGTGGGTCCTTAAGGGGGAAGTTTTGTGTAGGTAAATCTGGAGCAACTGCTGAATCCTCCAAACTATTCCAAGCAACAACAGAACACCATTATTTTTTGCTCTTCTGGTCCTGTTTCCTAGCATACTTAGAGGAATCAAGGCACTCCAATGTACCAAAAAAGAATTATACTACCTTAATACTGGTAGCTGCCGTAGCGAACAGACGTGTCTTATAATTATGCGCTCTCTATATTTTCTGGTCAAAGAGGCAGTATATAACTAGTCCTTACTTGATAATAATTGAATAGAGAGTTGTTGAATACTTTGACCAACCATAGTCAGCAGGTGTTAGTTATTCTTGAGGGGATATAACTGGATAAATGGATGGATAAATGAATGGAGGATTTACGACATAGAATAAGGAATGTAAGACTACGTAACTGCAATACAACATTATTATTTGGTTTGTTGTTTTGTAATGTCAGACTATGTAACTGCAATGTAACTCAATGGTGTGAAGGCTGATAATATAAAATTGATTAACTCTCGTGTGATATGTGCTATCGGTATTTATTGACATAATTGCCGTTCTTTAGTACTTTGTTTTTATTATGATTTTTCACTATTTTGGACCATTCTAAGACACTTTTCCTCTATGGCATTTTCTTCGGAAATGCCCCATATTTAAATGGGGCATTTTGAAATTAGCCTGACCTTACTTAACCTAACCTAGACTACATCAGACTACAGGGACCTAACCTGGGCAAACTACTGGGACCTAATCTGGCAAAGTACCAGGACCTAACTTGGGGCAAACTACCGGGACCTAACCTGGGCAAACTACCGGCAAATAACCGTGGTAAGGTACAGGAAATGACCGGGCCAAAATACTGGGACCTACCCGGATCTGGCAACACTGCTACAAAACGGCAATAATCGGGCTAAACCCCCCCCCCCCCCAAGCCTAAACCCCTTACTCCCCGCACCCCCCAAAACCCCTATTGTTGCTTGGAATAGTTTGGAGGAATCGGTTACTCCAGATTTACCAACACTGAAATTCCCCTTAAGAAAAATGATTTAGACTTTTTAAAATATGTGGCAATTGATGTGAAGTATTGGGTATTTATTGAAAGAATTACCGTTTTGTAGCAGTGTTGCCAGATCCGGCTAGGTCTCGGTATTTTGCCCCGGTCATTTCCTGTACTTTACCACGGTTATTTCCCGGTAGTTTGTCCAGGTTAGGTCCCGGTAGTCTGCCCAGGCTAGGTCCCGGTAGTCTGCTGTGGTCTAGGTTAGGTTAGGTTAGGTCAGGCTAATTTCAAAATTGCCCCATTTGAATATGCCTTATCTTGGAAATGGGGCATTTGTGGAGGAAATGCCATAGAAGAAAATAGTCTTAGAATGGTCTAAATAAGTGGGTAATAAAGGTAGAAAATAGTCTTAGAATGGTCTAAATAAGTATTGTATAGTTATACCAGAAAAATAAAATGAAACTTTAAACGTATCACAGAAAATGGATATTAATTAGCATAGACTCAATTATATGGGTTGATTCCACAGTGGTATTGGTTTGTTAGCTTCCCAACCAACCACACTTGTAAGGCTTCATTATTTTCCAAGGGTTGATTCCACAGTGGTATTGGTTTGTAAGCTTCCCAACCAACCACACTTCATTATTTTCCAAAAGGTGAGTATCCACATTCACAAAATCTATCCAATAGTTTGATAATAATAATAATAATAATAATAATCACTCAACAAATTAATAATAATAATAATAATAATAATAATAATAATAATAATCACTGTATAGTTTACTCAAATTTTACTGTATATATAAATAAAAACCATGTGTGGACTTCAAAATTTCTCTAAAAACAGAGAAATTTCCCTGGATCTGGCAACACTGATTTGATGTATACAACTCCTTGACTGGTAACTCTGCACGTTCACTGACTCACAGCTGCTTCCTCAGACAATGTTCTCATTTTTAAGGTAATTACCCTAGATTAGTGTAATTTGGGGTTATTTAAGGTAAATTTTTGGACAATCTAAGGTAATTTCTATGAATCCTTCCGTTATTGCATGGTTCGTTGGAATAAAAAAAAAAATTACTAAAAAATTTCATAAAATTACATAAAATAACAGAGAATAAATGTGTGTGTGTGTGTGTCAGAGAGAGAATATGTGTGTGTGTGTGTGTGTGTAGGAGAGATAATGTATGTGTGTGTGTATGTAGAAGAGAGATAATGTGTGTGTGTGTGTGTGTGTAGGAGAGAGATAATGTGTGTGTGTGTGTGTGTGTGTGTGTGTAGGAAAAAGAATATAGTGTGTGTGTGTGTAGGAGAGAGATTATGTGTGTGTGTGTGTGTGTGTGTAGGAGAGAGATAATGTGTGTGTGTGTAGGAGAGAGAATATGTGTGTGTGTGTATGTAGGAGAGAGAATGTGTGTGTGTGTGTGTATGTAGGAGAGAGAATGTGTGTGTGTGTGTGTATGTAGGAGAGAGAATGTGTGTGTGTGTGTGTTAGAGAGAATTGTGTGTGTGTGTGTGTGTGTGTGTGTGTGTAGGAGAGAGAATATGTGTGTGTGTGTGTGTGTGTGTGTTGGAGAGAGAATGTGTGTGTGTGTGTGTGTGTGTGTGTGTTGGAGAGATAATGTGTGTGTGTGTGTGTGTGTGTGTGTGTAGGAGAGAGAATGTGTGTGTGTGTGTGTGTGTTGGAGAGAAAATGTGTGTGTGTGTAATAGTTCTCTCTCTCTCTACACACACACACATTAATTAATAGCTCTCTCTCTCTCTCTCTCTCTCTCTCTCTCTCTCTACACAGTAATTAATAGCTCTCTCTCTCTCTCTCTCTCTCTCTCCACACACACACAGTAATAACTCTCTCTCTCTCTCTCTCTCTCTCTCCACACACACAGTAGCCTAATAGTTCTCTCTCTCTCTCTCTCTCTCTCTCTCTCTCTCTCTCCCACACACACACAGTAATAACTCTCTCTCTCTCTCTCTCTCTCTCTCTCCACACACGCAGTAGCCTAATAGTTCTCTCTCTCTCTCTCTCTCTCTCTCCACAAACACAGTAGCCTAATAGTTCTCTCTCTCTCTCTCTCTCTCTCTCTCTCTCTCCACACACACACAGTAGCCTAATAGTTCTCTCTCTCTCTCTCTCTCTCTCTCTCTCTCTCTCCAAGTTAATTATCACGAATTGACATTTTGGAAACCGCCAATATTAAAATTTGTAAACAATACGAAAAATTTACGACCAAATACGATAACTCCGACCAAAGGTGTACGATATTACCATGGAGGTAGTATAGGTGGAGGCGCCATGGCTCACTAATCCACTGTCATTTTCGGCGCCTTCAATATGGCGGACACCAAGATATGTTTCAGTAAAAGTGGACTTCTGACCTGACTTCTGACCTGACATACAAAGGAATGCGCCATCTTGAAGGCGCAGGAAATGACAGATTGGTGGCTTCACAAATCAGCCTGGTCCTACTGGCGCCTCCACCTATACTACCTCCATGGATATTACAGTCACCCGCATCTGGCAACACTGAAAGAATAATAACAACTGGAACACTGCTGTGATCATTCACTCAGTGCCACATGGTCTCTCGTGGGGGAAGGTTGTGTGTGTCATCGCTCTCTGAGGATACAACACTTCGACACGGACTCATCTTATAAAAAAATATTGTATTATTATTATTATTATAAATCGTATTGTATATTAAATCTATCTGTGTTTTAGTTATATGATATTTAAAAGTGGATGTTATTACACTCCCAGACTAAATTAAAGTTATAATAATTTAATAATAACGTCAGAAATATTGAAAAACAATTCTTGTATTATTATTATAAATCGTGTTGTATATTAAATTCAATCTGTAATTTTGTTATGTAATATTTAAAAGTGGATGTTATTACACTCCCAGATTAAGAATTACAGTATATAGAGTCCAAATAACGTAGGAGGAATAGAAAGAAATATTCGATAAAGAAAGTGGAAAAGAGGAACACGAAAATAACTTGAAATAATAATAATAAAAAATAATAATAATAATAATAAATAATAATAATAACAAAGATGGCAGACTTGGAAACTGGTGAGTAAATATTATTATTATTATTATTTAATTGTAGTATTAGTTTTAATTAGGTTAGGTCAGGTTAGGTTAGGTTTAGATTATTATAGGCCAGATCATTATCGTAGTAGTATTAATTAGGTTAGGTCATTATCGTAATAATTAATTAGGTCAGGTCAGGTTAGGTTATTATCGTAGTAGTATCAATTAGGTCAGGTCAAGTTAGGTCATTGTAATATTTGTTAGGTTAGGTAATTAATGTAATATTTTAATTAGGTCAGGTTAGGTCATGTTAGGGTCATTATCGTAATATTGTTAATTATAAAAGTAACACACACACACACACACACATTGAAAATAACACACACACACACACACACTGAATATAACACACACATACATACATGCATATACACTGAAAATAACACACACACACACACACACACTGAAAATAACACAGACATTGAAAATAACACACACACACAACACACTGAATATAACACAACACACATACATACATGCATATACACTGAAAATAACACACACACACACACACACACACTGAAAATAACACACACATTGAAAATAACACACACACACACACTGAATATAACACACACACATACATACATGCATATACACTGAAAATAACACACACACACACACACATACACTGAAAATAACACACACGCACACACACCACACACTGAATATAACACACACACATATAGCTTACATACACACACTAAATATAACACACACACATACATACACATACACAGCCTACACACACACATTGCAAATAACACACACACATACATACATGACACACTAGTATTCTCTGGTAACTTGGTGCTCCCCCCCTCCCCCACCCTATCCCTCCCCCCTAAAACACCCCTTTCCTTCTTAAACACCCCTCCCCCCACATCAATACCCCCCTCTCCTCCCTAAACACCCCCCTTTCCCTCCCAATATCCACTCCCCCCACATCAATACCCCCTCCAAAACACCCCCTTTCCCTCCCAATACCCCCTCCCCCCACATCAATACCCCCTTCCCCCCACATCAACACCCTCTCTCTCTCCTCCCTAAACACCTCCCCCCACATCAATATCCCCTCCTCCCAACCCCTTCCAAACACTCCCCTTCCCTCTCTCTACCCCTCTAAAACACCCCTACCCCATCCAAACACCCCTATCCCCCAAACACCTCCTTTCCAGCAAATCTCCCGCACCCCCCTCCCTAAAACACCCCCCTACCCCATCTAACACTCATACACCCCCTCCAAACACACCAACCCCATCTAAACACCCACTACACACACACACACCCTGTCGAATTACCTCCACCCCTCTAAAACACACCCTCCCCCTTACACACACACACACACACACTCTCTCTCTCTCTCACA
>JAWQEG010006964.1:0-10000 GCA_033782935.1 Petrolisthes cinctipes
ATGTCCCTGACGGTGAGTACTTTAACGAGGCCCACACCGTCCCCCGCTGCGACCCCATCAGTCTGGCCCCGGACGGCTTCTGTGACCGCCTGTGCAATCCCTGTGTACCTGACTGCCACTTCAACAACATAGGCACTGTACAACCTGACCCACTAAACTGTAACATGTACTACGTATGTCTGGAAGGAGGTCCATACTTTACCGGAGACGTGCCCCGCTGAGGTACCCTTCTTCGACTTTCATACCGGAACTGCCAGGGCGACGGAACCTTCCTGCTACGACTTCTGCGACCCCTGCGTCCCCCACTGCCCACTACTGACGGTGAGAAGGTGCCCGATCCCTACGACTGTCGAGGCTTCTACTATTGCACACCACCTGAAGTGATGCATTTTTACTGTCCCGTCGGCCAGTCTTTTGACCCTCTGATTCAAGACTGCAGTGATGTGATTTTGTGCCCCCGTGTGTTCTGGACCTCCCCCGACCACTATCACAGATGCCTACACAACTACATCTTGGCCCTATACAACTGGAATGATCGAAACACCAGCAGCCACACAGTAATAATTAAGGGACCATGTGGTGATGATGTAGTCAGAAAATTGTGAGCCAAATGGTTCCTTAAAAATATTGCCATCACACACACACACACACACACACACACACTGCCACGAAACACACACACATACACACACACACTGCCACGAAACACACACACACTGCCACGGAACACACACACACACACACACACACCTATATGGGAGGAGCTTGTTTCGTGGCATAGTCAGGAGGAACCAGAAGCCTCCAATTCTCATACACGATCACAGGGTCCTTAATATTGGATAGATTCTGTTGCTTGGGTGATTGTAGGAATGTCTCTGATTCCTCCAAAATAAAATTCATACATAAATAAATAAATAGATAAATAAATAAATAGATAAATAAATAAATAAATAAATAGATAAATAAATAAATAGATAAATAAATAATAAATAAATAGATAAATAGATAGATAGATAGATATATAAATAAACTAAATAAATAAATAAATAGATAGAGAGATAGATAAATAAATAAATAAATAAATAAATAAATATCATATGCCTTTCTTCCCTCCTCCTCCTCCTCTTCCTCTTCCTCCTCTTCTATTTCCTTCCTGTTTGCTGTCTCACCTCTCTATCATCTCTTCTGGCACTATATGACCTCGCTGTTGCGTCGTCTAATATCAATCAATCGTTAATCTCCCACTCCATTAATATTTTTTTGTATCCAATGTATGTATCTGCTTGTATTTTTCATTATGTAGGAAGTTATGTATTATTTAGGTGGAATAAATAAAAATTAATTATAATATTCCTTGATTTATTTTCGCCTGTAGACAGAAAAAAAAAAAAACAAGAAAAGAAAAAAATAGTATATGTAGATTGATTGAAACATTATTATTAAGATCATTATCATAATTATTAATTATTTTCATCAGTATTATAATTATTATTCATCATTATTATTATTATTTATTATTATTATTATTATTATCATTATTATCACTATTATTGTTACCATCATTATGACTATTATTATCATTATTATCACCATTATTAATCATTATCATTGTAGCCATCATCATCACCATTATTTTTATTAATCATCATTATCATTATTATCATTAAGGTATCTCTTTAATCATCATCATCATCATTATCATTATCGTTTTATAATCATTAGCATCATATTAATTAATCATCATCAAAATCCTCATCATTATCATCATTATCTTATCATCATTATCAAATCATCTTCATTATCATTATTATTATCTTTTTTAATCATCAACATCATCATTATTACCATTAAAATCATCATTATTATTATCATCATCATCATTATTATCATCATTATTTTTTCGCCTCCAAACTATGCCCTGGAAACAGATAAACAGGAATGGGTGGTACAGCCCAGGTGAAAGATACTTGTCCCATTTGAGTAACCAGTGTCTATTATCAGGTAGTTGCTTTTTATTACCATCCTCAATACTGACTTCTGCCCCTCCTATTTACCAACCTAACCTAACCTAACCCACCCAACCTAACCCCAACCCAACCCAACACACCTAACCTAACCTAAGCAGTGTCTATTATCAGGTACTTGCTTTTTATTACCATCCACAATACTGACTTCTGCCCCTCCTATTTACGAACCCCAACCCAACCTAACCCAACCTAACCCAAACCAACACAACACACCTAACCTAACCTAACCAGTGTCTATTATCAGGTACTTGCCTTTTATTACCATCCACAATACTGACTTCTACCCCTCCTATTTACCAACCTAACACACCTAACCTAACCTAACCAGTGTCTATTATCAGGTACTTGCTTTTTATTACCATCCTCAATACTGGTCTTCTGCCCCTCCTAATTACCAACCCAACCTAACCTAACCTAACCCAACCCAACCCAACACACCTAACCTAACCTAACCAGTGTCTATTATCAGGTACTTGCTTTTTATTACCATCCTCAATAGTGACTTTTGTCCCTCCTATTTACCAACCTAACCTACCTAACCTAACCTAACCAGTGTCTATTATCAGGTACTTGCTTTTTATTACCATCCACAATACTGACTTCTGCCCCTCCTATTTACCAACCAAACCTAACCTAACCAAACCTAACCTAACCTAACCCAAAACAACCCAACACACTTAACCTAACCTAACCAGTGTCTATTATCAGGTACTTGCTTTTTATTACCATCCTCATTACTGACTTCTGCCCCTCTTATTTACCAACCTAACCTAACCTAACCTAACCTAACCTAACCCAACCCAACCCAACCCAACCCACCTAAACCTAACCTAACCAGTGTCTATTATCAGGTACTTGCTTTTTATTACCATCCACAATACTGACTTCTGCCCCTCCTAATTACCAACCCAACCTAACCTAACCTAACCTAACCTAACCAGTGTCTATTATCAGGTACTTGCATTTTATTACCATCCACAATCTGACTTCTGCCCCTCCTAATTACCAACCCAACCTAACCTAACCTAACCCAAACCAACCCAACACACCTAACCTAACCTAACCAGTGTCTATTATCAGGTACTTGCTTTTTATTACCATCCACAATACTGACTTCTGCCCCTGGTGTCTCCTATTTGGCACTAATAAGGAACTTGATATTGGGAGGAATGGACCATCTTTCACTTGGGCTGTACCACGAATTCATGTGTCCAACTGTACTATGAGGGAATCTGTTTTGTGGTATGGTTTGAGTTAATCTGTAGCACCTTCAATTTGGCGACCACAAGACACAGTAACTAACTAGAGTTCTACTTTTACCACTTCACAATAATATGTCATAATTTGGAAGTGTGTGTGTGTGTGTGTGTGTGTGTGTGTGTTTTTTTTTTTTTTTTTTTTTTTTTTTTTCGTGTGTGTGAATAAAGTTTTAAAATTTTCTAATGCGACATATTATTATTGGCAGACATATGATGATTATAGAGTATTTCATGTAAGCAGTTGTTGTTGTTGTTATTGTTGTTGTTGTTGTTATTGTTGTTGTAGTTGTTGTTGTTTTGTTAATGAGAATAGACATAATTTTTTTGTGGCATTTTACTTGTGGAAAGTATCAATACATAATTATTACAGATTACAGATAAAAGTATACCGTGATCGTGTATGAAAATTGAAGGCTTCTGATTCCACCTGACCATGCCACGAAACAAGCTCCTTCCATATAGGTGTGTGTGTGTGTGTGTGTGTGGTGTGTATATGTAATGTGTGTGGTGTGTGTGTGAGTATATGTATGTGTGTGGTGTGTGTGTGAGTATATGTATGTGTGTGTGTGTGGTGTGTCTATATGAATATGTATGTGTCTTCGTTTCGTGGCAATATTTGAAGGCCTCATTTATCTCCAATTTTCTGACTACATCACCACAAACTCAGTCAGTTAATAATTAAGACAGGATATCGTAGGCAGTGGATGAGGGACAAATGGTGTACAGGTATAACTTCCACACGACTGGGTCACTGGATCGTAAACACCATTGCTGGGACAGTTGAAGTGGGCTATTTCTGGGGGAGAACACACATAGAAGGAATGACAGTCGAGAGGGTCGGCTACATACTCCCCATTGTAAACACAGTGAGGGATACAAGGGTCGCAGAAGTCATAGCAGAGAGTTTCATCAGTCTGGCAATCCCCTGACTGATAATCATAAAAGGGCATCTCAGAGGGACACGTCTCAGGAAGCAGGTGGCCATCACTAAGGCATATGAAGTAGGTGAGTCAGCTAGATGGGTCTGGTTGTACAGTGCCTGGGTTATCAATGCGACAGTCAGCCACACACGGGTTACACAGGTTGGAACAGAAGCCTGGGTTGCCTGAGGAGATGGGGTCGCAGCGAGGGACAGTGTGAGCCTCGTTGAAGTACTCACCATCTGGACACTCTACCGGTTCGTCTGAAGGCCACCATGATACCTAGAGAGAGAGAGAGAGAGAGAGAGAGAGAGAGAGAGAGAGAGATCAATACACAACACATGAATGACACTCTATCACTCCTGTTGAAAAATTACACGACACGAGAAGGGTGACTTTAATTTTATCACTTCCGTAGAAAATAAATATATAAGTGTGTGTGTGTGTGTGTGTGTGTGTGTGTGTGTGTGTGTGTGTGTAATTATAGAAATAAAAAGTGTGTGTGTGTGGTGTGTGTGTGTGTGTGTGTGTGTGTGTGTGTAAATATAGAGTAAAAGTGTGTGTGTGTGTGTGTGTGTGTGTGTGTGTGTGTGTGTGTGTGTGTGTAATATTTACCTCCAATGGACAGACAGGCATAATATCTTGTACAGTCTGTAGGGTCTCTCACTAAAGTCCCTGGGTCCACACCTGTACAGTCTGGTGCACACACCTGTATACTGCGACACACCTGTAATAAACACACCTGTATAGTCTGTTTATATTTCACACACACACACACACACACACACACACACACACACACACACACACACACACCTGTAATAAACACACCTGTACAGTCTGTTTATATTTCACACACACACACACACACACACACACACACACACACACCATACAAATATTAACATCTGTGTTAAACATTACACTTGCAGACTACTACTACTACTACTACTACTACTACTACTACTACTACTACTACTACTACTACTAATAATAATAATAATAATAATAATAATAATTTTACTACTGCTACCTCCACTACTACTACAAATAATAATAATAATAATTACTACTATTACCTCCACAACTACTATTACTACTACTACTACTACTACTACTACTACTACTATACACCCACCAGGCAGGAGAGGAGCAGTACTAGGAGATTGGAGGAGATAGGAAGACATGATGGTAGTATGCAAGTAAAGTATTGTAATGAGATGAAAACAACTCTCTCTCTCTTATAAACCTTTTTTCTCTCCCTACCTCCCTCCCTCCCTCCTTCCCCTCTCTTCTGTTCATTATCTCTCTCCCTCCCTACCCCACTCCTCCTCTCTTTCTCTTTCTAACTCCCTCCCTCCACTACCCCATCCTTCCTCTCTTTCTCTCTCTCTCCTTCTTCTCTTTACTCCTCCCCTTCCCACCTCTTCCTTCTTATTATTATCCTCCTCTCTCTCTCTCTCTCCTCTCTCTCTCTCTCTCGTCTCTCTCTCTCTCTCTCTCTCTCTCTCTCTCTCTCTCTCTCTCTCTCTCTCTCTCCTCTCTCTCTCTCTCTCTCTCCTTCTTCTCTTTACTCCTCCCCCTCCACCTCTTCCTTCTTATCATCATCCTCTCTCTCTCTCTCTCTCTCTCTCTCTCTCTCTCTCTCTTCTCTCTCTCTCTCTCTCTCTCTCTCTCTCTCCTCTTTATTTATTTTTTTTCCTTTTATTTTGGAGTAATCAATATCCTTCTATATATATTACAACACACACACATTCACTAGTGGTATTCTGAGAGGGTTTGTTTCTTGGCACAGTTTGGAGGAATAAGATGAAAGAACAAAACGTGTCTGAAAAAAAAAAAAAAAAAATCGTGGGGTTTTACGTGTGTGTGTGTGTGTGTGTGTGTGTGTGTGTGTGTGTGTGTGTGTTTATTATTTTTTGTTTTTTGTGACGTAGGTTGTGTGTGTGTGTGTGTGTTTGTTTTTTCTTTTATCTTATATATTATTATTATTATTATTATTATTATTATTATTATTATTATTATTATTTATTATTGCTATTATTATTATTATTATTATTATTATTATTATTATTATTGTGTGTGTTTGTCTGTGTGTGTTTTTTTTTGTGACGTATGTGTTTGTGTGTGTGTGTGTGTGTGTGTGTGTGTGTGTGTGTGTGTTTCAGGGAAGAGGTTCACAGATGATAAGTGGAAATAAATTATCTATCTGGGAAAAAAGATTGATAAAGTTGAAAGACCCTTCACACACACACACACACACACACACACACACACACACACACATCCTTCCCTCTCTTTCTCCTTCTCCTCCCCCTCCACCTCTTCCTTCTTATCATCATCCTTTCTCTCTCCTCTCTCTCTCTCTCTCTCTCTCTCCTCTCTCTCTCTCTCTCTCTCTCTCTTCTCTTTACTCCTTCCCCTCCACCTCTTCCTTCTTATCATCATCCTTTCTCTCTCTCTCTCTCTCTTTATTATTTTTTCCTTTTCTTTTGGAGTAATCAGTATCCTTCTATAAGTACTACAAAACACACATTCACTAGTTATATTCTGAGAGGGTTTGTTTCTTGGCACAGTTTGGAGGAATCAGATAAAAGAACGTTTCTGAATAAAAAAAAAAAAATATCGTGGGGTTTTACGTGTGTGTGTGTGTGTGTGTGTGTGTGTGTGTGTGTGTGTGTGTGTTTATTATTTTTTGTTTTTGTGACGTTGGCTGTGTGTGTGTGTTTTTTCTTTTATCTTATATTATTATTATTACTTACTAGCTGCTCCGCCGCCCTTCGGGCGGCTAGGAGCCGCTAGCTCCTGCGGAGGGCTGGCGGCCTGCGGCCGCCCTTCCACCGCCCTTCGGGCGGTTTGGAGCAGATCGGGCGGTGGGTGGATAGAAGGAAGGGAAGGAGGGAAGGAAGGGGGAGAGGGAGGGATGGTTTAGTGGTTAGATAAAATAAATGGATGGATGGATGAATAGTAATAGAGGTGGGTGGGTGAATAATTGGAGGTATTAGTCGTTTTTAAATGTTTATTATATCAATCTTTCTCCCTCATTCAATAACTCCATCATTCTAATATTAGCATAATTAATAATATTTCCTTCTTTTTCTATTAATTGCGTCACTAAGCATTTTACTGAAGTGCCTCCTGGTAAACGACATTTTTCACGACTCCGGTTGACGACAATAAATACGGCAATAATGAAAATCAATTTGACAAAAGTGAAACTCTATAGGACAATAATGAGAATCAATATGACAATGGTGTTTGATACTGGAGCAGGAATCAAGAGCTCAAGAAAATATTGTACAAAATATTGGTATTTATTGAAAGAATTACCGTTTTCCCGGTAGTTTGCCCAGGTTAGGTCCCGGTAGTCTGATGTGGTCTAGGTTAGGTAAGGTCAGGTAAGGTCAGGCTAATTTCAAAATGCCCCATTTGAATATGCCCTATCTTGGAAATGGGGCATTTGCGGAGGAAATGCCATAGAAGAAAATAGTCTTAGAATGGTCTAAATAAGTGGGTAATGAAGGTAGAAAAACGGTATGCAATAACGGTAATTCATTCAATATTTACCAAAATATTATACCAATATGGTAGAAATCAATCATAAAAATGGATAAAATGTAATAATATAGGTAAAATAAATCGTGAACGACAATATACTTACTGAGATAAGGCATAAACAAATCGAATAATATCCGTGCTGTAGCCTAAAATATGTTCATGAGCTGTTGATTTCTGGACCAGTATCCGACACTATTTTGCTTCCCCCCCCCCCATGTATTTTCTTATCTATATTATTATTTCGCTTCCACGTGTCGTTATTTGTGGTTTCGTTGTATGTGAAAATAAATATGGCAATAATGAAAATCAATTTGAAAAAAGTAAAGGAAATCGTGAACATAATTTAATAATAGAACACGTGTTCTCATTTTTAGGGGGGTTTTAGGGGTAACTACTTTATTACTCATGGCGCTGCTGTACGGAAACCAGTGGACCTAGGAAACTTTGGTTTACAGATTCTGGTGAGTAAAATCAAGCTGTACAATTCTGTAAGAAAAAATTTACCTAAATGAAAGTTTAAACATGACCCTGTTTTTGCGGGAAGGCTGAAATGTGGTATGGTGATTCCGTAGATTTTTTCCCTGTATTTTATTATTATTTCGCTTCCACGTTTCGTTATATGTGGTTTCGTTGTATGACCCCCCCTAAACCTGAAGGGGATCAAGACTCACCTACATGCAAATTTTGAGGACACAAAGTTGGACGGTTTAGGCGTGCATCGCAGACACACACACACACACACACACACAGACAGAATCTTGGCTTTATGTATATAGATTATTATTATTATTATTATTATCATTATTTATTATTATTATTTATTATTATTATTATTATTATTATTATTATTGTTTGTGTTTGTCTGTGTGTGTGTGTGTGTATGTGTGTGTGTGTGTGTGTGTGTGTGTGTGTGTGTGTGTGTGTGTGTATATATATTTTATTACTATTTATTTTCTGTGTGTGTGTGTGTGTGTCTGTGTGTGTGTGTATGCATTTTATTACTATTTATTTTATGTGCGTGTGTGTGTGTGTGTGTGTGTGTTGCAATCCTCACGAACCTTCCACCTGACAAGAGTTGAGTACACACACACACACACACACACAAACATGTCATCAGCATGGTAAGGTGTGTGTGTGTGTGTGTGTGTGTTTCAGGGAAGAGGTTCACAGATGATAAGTGGAAATAAATTATCTATCTGGGAAAAAAGATTGATAAAGTTGAAAGACCCCTAACACACACACACACACACACACACACACATACACACACACACACACACATACATTAATTAACGTTGTCCATTTAACATACACTCACACACACACACACATACATAAAACAAAAAATTACACACACACACACACACACACACACACATTCATTAATTTCATCCATTTAACATACCCTCACACACACACACACAGATATATGTACACATTCCTCTCACTATATAAAAATTCAAGCACACACACACACAGTGGTATTGGTTTGTAAGCTTCCCAACCAACCACACTTGTAAGGTTTCATTATGTTAGGGTTTTTTCCACAGTGGTATTGGTTTGTAAGCTTCCAAACCAACCACACTTGTAAGGTTTCATTATTTTAGGGTTGATTCCACAGTGGTATTGGTTTGTTAGCTTCCCAACCAACCACACTGTCTTGTAAGGCTTCATTAGTTTCCAAAAGCTGAGTATCCACAACATTCCTTAAATAATTCACCCAGAAGTCATTTGATAATAATAATAATAATAATAATAATAATCACTGTATAGTTTACTTACCAAATTCATTAAATAATTCACCCAGAAGTCATTTGATAATAATAATAATAATAATAATAATAATCACTGTATAGTTTACTTACCAAATTCATTAAATAATTCACCCAGAAGTCATTTGATAATAATAATAATAATAATAATAATAATCACTGTATAGTTTACTTACCAAATTCATTAAATAATTCACCCAGAAGTCATTTAATAATAATAATAATAATAATAATAATCACTGTATAGTTTACTTACCAAATTCATTAAATAATTCACCCAGAAGTCATTTAATAATAATATAATAATAATAATAATAATAATAATCACTGTATAGTTTACTCACCAAATTCATTAAATAATTCACCCAGAAGTCATTTAATAATAATAATAATAATAATAATAATCACTGTATAGTTTACTCACCAAATTCATTAAATAATTCACCCAGAAGTCATTTAATAAT
>JAWQEG010006964.1:15000-25000 GCA_033782935.1 Petrolisthes cinctipes
CTGAGTAGTTTTATTATTATTATTATTATTATTATTATTATTATTATTATTATTATTACTGAGTAGTTTTATTATTATTTTTATTGAGTAGTTTTATTATTATTTGTATTCAGTAGTTTTATTATTATTATTATTTATTATTATTATTATTATTTCACATTTTTCAACTATTTTTTATATAATTTAGTGGGGGTTTCAAATTTAAATTGTGAAAGGGATTTTACTCGATAATAAATTTGGATAGACAGAGATAGCGACGTGTTTGTGTGTATGTATATAATTATAGAGTTGTAGAGAAGCGTGTGTGTGTGTGTGTGTAAATTATTGAGGTGTATGTGTGTGTGTGAACTTGCCTTGCGTGTGTGTGTGTGTGTGTGTAAATTATTGAGGTGTATGTGTGTGTGTGAACTTGCCTTGCGTGTGTGTGTGTGTGTGTGTGTGTGTGAAAATTGTAGTGTAGAGAAGTGTGTGTGTGTGTGTGTGTATAAATTGAGATGTAGATATGTATGTGTGTATGTGTAAATAATAATAATAATAATAACAATAAACTGGCTGAAAAAATACAGTTCTGGGTGCCATTGAATGTACAGCCACAATCAAATATCCACCCACACTTTCTTTTCATCGTAGTAAATATCTTGGTAAAAAAGAACAACACGTGTATGATTTTGCAGCACTTGTTACTTGTTACTTGTTAGTGGATATTCTATGCCCCGCTCCACCAGCAAATGGTTCTCCGCAGGGCTTCTCTCAATATTATTAAACACTATAGTCACTTGTAATACTCATATTATCCGTGTCGTAATACTCAGACAACAGATGTGTTTTTAGTCTTTTCTTAAAAATCGTGCAATTTTCACTACTCCGGACATTTAACGGCAATCCATTAAAGAGCCTTGGTTGATATCAAAATGATCATTGTTAATTAGATCGCAAATATCCATTGTCTTATTTCCCACTGATTGTGCATTGAAAAAACAACCTCTAATAATGTTTAAGTTAGTGCTGTTCAGTATCCGTTTTCTGTGCTACTTTTTATTTTCTGGAGTTCCTCTTGCATCACTGAACAATACCTCACATTATTTGCCATATGCTCAAAATCAGTTTTCTTAAACCTCTTACAGCTTATACATTTCCTCTCAGTAGACGTACAATCCCTCGTGTTATGGTTACCAACACACTTAGCACATATTGGATCTTCTCCCTTTCCTTTGGATAAACATGTAAGTGCAGTATGACCAAACCTTTGACAATGATAGCAGACCGTCGCCCTATATCTGTCCCTCACGGAATAGACACCCCATTCCAATTTAACTTGATCACGATTCTTATGAATCAGCTCCCTTATCTCTGGATCACACCTAATAATGTAATGATTGGTACCACCTGTAGCAGGCTTGTCAAAAAGTAGCTCCATTTTTGCCTTGACGTCAGCTACCCCTTGTAAATAGTCATTCCGATCAATCAAGTTCTCAATTAGCTTGTCTCCAGATTCTTCCTCTCTGTTGACGTTACAAATCATTATTTTAGGCTTTAACTTCCTTACATTCTTTGTCGTCACATCGGGTACAGCCCCAAGTTTATGAGCTGCTTCATCTCTCTTCTTTTCGTCCTCAAAATTCATTACGATGTCTCCCTTCTGTGTGAATCTTGTGTTGACTATCTGTGTACCATCTAGAGCCTCAGCAACTTCTTTCTTTTTATCTGCAACCTTCAGTTTATCATCCGTAGACTTCACCACCAGCAGATTTTTCTTCTCGTTTTTCTTCTTCACTACAGTCGCCCATGTCTCATCAGTCAGGTCTGAGTCAGCGCTGATCACATCACCAACTCGACCCAACTCGGTCACAACATCCTCCATCTTTCCTTCCACTAGTTTCTTCATTTGATCTTTCATATCATTCATTGCTTTCATTAATATCCTTTTGAACTCTGTTCAGACCCATATAGCAACTATCACATGACCAGTTAATCAACTTGATATTGTCAGGTTTCACACCATTGAGATGAGCATATTTCAAGTGACACCAGCTAGGACAAGTTTCACAACCAATCCACTTATTCGCCCCCCCAGTTGTCTCCATACAAGAATAACACCTGGCCATGATTGGCCAGGGTATTCAATAACTCTCTGATCGATTATCAAGTATGAAATAACAGTATACTGCCCGTTGACGCGAATATACACGGAGCACGTATCAGACACTTCTATCCGCCGCGACACCTCGACAGGTTAGGTTAGGTTAGGTTAGGCTGGTGTGTCGTTTCGTTTACTGATCCTTGTCACTGTTCATTTTACAGAGAAATTCTTAATATGTTGAAGTTTAGTAAAGGTTGGAAGGTTTAGTTGAGGTTGGAAGGTTAGGTTGGAAGGTTGAGTTGAGGTTGGAAGGTTTAGTTAAGGTTGGAAGGTTTAGTTGAGGTTGAAAGAAAAGAGCTAACAGGCTAACTTTGGCATGTACTTAAACCGCCAACTGCACGTCCACTCAGGTCAGGGTCAGGTTATGTGTGTGTGTGTGTTTGTGTGTGTTTGTGTGTGTTTGTTTCGTGGCAATATTTGAAGGACTTATTATCTACCTCCAATTTTCTGACTACATTAATTAACACGGGGTCCCTTATATAATCTGATCCTGTGATGTAGTTAGAAAATTGGAGGTAAATGAGTCCTTCAAATATTGCCACGAAACACACACACACACACACACACACACCTATATGGAAGGAGTTTGTTTGTTTCGTGGCATAGTCAGGAGGAATCAGAAGCCTCTAATTTTCATACACGATCACAGGGTCCTTAATAATAATAATAATAATAATAGATAAAAAAAAAAATGCTTGTTTAAAGAAATAAATATATATTCTTTTTTTATCAAAATAATTTATTCTGCGACATACATACATTATTATAGGATTCATACATACATACATACATACATTGAAATTAAAGTTTATAACTATCAATATATATACATACATACATACATTGAAATTAAAGTTTATCAATATACATACATACATACAATGAAATTAAAGTTTATCAATATACATACATACATACAATGAAATTAAAGTTTATCAATATACATACATACATTGAAATTAAACAGTTTATAAAAATCAACATACACACATACATACATACATACATACATTGAATTAAACAGTTTTATAACAATTTAATTATTACTATTTATACTATGTACACATCATCATCATATGAGATAATTAAGATAAGAGGAAAAATTATAATGTAGTGAGTTATTTAAAATTATAAATATTTATATAGGCCAATTAATTTGTTTGGAATTAATTACATAAACATTGAAGTGATTAATTAAAATATTTCAATTAATTGAAAGAAAATTAATTTATAATATTTTATTTAATTATCGTGTTTGAAGTGATTAATTAATAACATTTGAATTAATTACAGTGTGTGAAGTGATTAATTAATAACATTTGAATTAATTATAGTGTTTGAAGTGATTAATTAATAACATTTGAATTAATTAGTGTTTGAAGTGATTAATTAATAACATTTGAATTAATTATCGTCTTTGAAGTGATTAATTAATAACATTTGAATTAATTATCGTCTTTGAAGTGATTAATTAATAACATTTGAATTAATTATAGTGTTTGAAGTGATTAATTAATAAAATTTGAATTAATTATCGTCTTTGAAGTGATTAATTAATAACATTTGAATTAATTACAGTGTTTGAAGTGATAGTCATAATGATTTTAAGATGATTTGAGACATGAACACAAGAGGAATGAATGATATGTGAAATTAAGATGGGTGGGGGGCGGGGGGAGTAATTATTTGTTGGGGGAGGGAGGGGGGAGTTTTAGAAGGGGGTAGTACGTGTGTGTGTGTGTGTATGAGAGAGAGAGAGAGAGAAGTGTGTGTTTATGAGAGAGAGAGAGAGAGAGAGAGAGAGTGTGTGTGTGTGTGTGTGTGTGTGTGTATGACAGAGAAAGTGTATGGGTGTGACAGAGAAAGTGTGTTTGTGTGTGTGACAGAGAAAGTGTGTGTGTGTGTATGACAGTGAAAGTGTGTGTGTGTGTGTATGACAGTGAAAGTGTGTGTGTGTGTGTATGACAGTGAAAGTGTGTGTGTGTGTGTATGACAGTGAAAGTGTGTGTGTGTGTGTCGTGGCAATATTTGAAGGCTTCCAACACCCCCCTCCTCCCCCCAACAGACCAAGCCAATCAAGCCTGGAGTTTTATCATTGGTTTTACACTTAATTAAAGAAAAATATAGTCTGAAGAAACACTCTCTTTGTAGGACACTTTCTCTTCTCTTTACAGCTCTTCTCTCTTTTCCTTTTGGTCTTTTCCACTTTCTTTTCTCTTTACATCTTCTCTTCTCTCTTTTCTCTTTACATTTTCTCTTCTCTCTTTTCTCTTTACATCTTCTCTTCTTTCTTTTCTCTTTACATTTTCTCTTCTCTCTTCTTTCTTTACTTCTCTTCTCTCTTCTTCTTTATTTACATTTTCTCTACTCTCTTCTCTAGTCTCCTGAGTTGTTCCCGGATTTCGTTGGGGAGGTCCTCACCCACTTGTTCGTCGAAGTACTTAGCAATGGCACGAACTTCTTGCTCCCAGAATCCCTTGGGTAGACGGAAGAGTTCGTGGGTGTCCAGGGTCGATGTGTCCAGGCCCTTCAAGTCGAGGGAGCCTGGACGAGGAAGCAAACCAACAGCACTTTCCTCAGCCACGTCGTCACCTTCCACACGTCGCAGAATCCAGTCCAATACTCTCACGTTCTCACCAAAGCCTGGCCAGATGAAGCGACCCTTGTCATCCTTACGGAACCAGTTGACGTGGAAGATCTTGGGCATTGAGCTGGTGGTGCGGCCTTCCATACTCAGCCAGTGGGTCAAGTACTGTCCAAAGTTGTAGCCGAAGAATGGACGCATGGCAAAGGGATCGTGCATGATGGCCTTACCCTTGTGTTCTGCAGCAGCTGTTGTCTCTGAACGCATTGCAGCACCAACCAGTACACCGTGTTTCCAGTCAAAGGCTTCATATACCAGTGGTACACCCTCAGGTCGACGTCCACCGAATAGGATAGCAGAGATGGGGACACCTTTAGAAGATTCCCAGTCAGGGTCGATGATGGGGCACTGTGAGGCTGGGGTACAGAAGCGTGAGTTGGGGTGTGCTGCTGGTTTTCCACACTCAGCACTCCAGTTCTCATCTCCCAGCCACGATCTGATGGAGACGTTATTGGGGGTCTCCTTCTCCAGTCCCTCCCAGAATATGCCTCCATCACTGGTCTTGGCCACGTTGGTGAAGATGGTGTTGCTGAGGACCGTGTTCATGGCTACAGGGTTCGTCTTCATTGAGGTTCCTGGAGCGACGCCAAAGAATCCATTCTCAGGGTTGATGGCTCGGAGGACACCATCTTCATCAAACTTCATCCAGGCAATGTCATCACCAACACACTCGATCTTGTAGCCTGGTAGTGAAGGTGTCATCATAGCCAGGTTGGTTTTGCCACAAGCTGAAGGGAAGGCAGCGGCAATGTAACGTTTGACTCCCTGAGGATTTGTGATGCCAAGGATTAGCATGTGTTCAGCCAGCCAACCTTCACGTCTGGCAATGGTTGACCCCAGACGAAGAGCAAAGCATTTCTTGCCCAGGAGTGAGTTGCCACCATAACCAGACCCGAAGGAAATAATCTCGTTGGTTTCAGGTATGTGTGTGACGATGGTACGGGTTGGGTCACAGGGCCAGTTGTTGACGAGGGGTCTTTTGAGGGGAAGTGGACATCCGACAGAGTGGAGACATTTCACAAAGTCTTCATCGCCTAGTGTGGGGAGTACCTGACCTCCCATACGAGTCATTATACGCATAGAGGCGACCACGTAAGGTGAATCTGTGACCTGTACACCAATCTTGGACAATGGTGAGCCAACAGGACCCATAGAGTAAGGTACAACATACATAGTCCTACCAGACATACAACCAGGGAACCTCTGTGATACTGCCTCCTTTAGATCTTCAGGGGACATCCAGTTAGCTAGTGTTCCTTTGACTCCTTCCTTCCCAGCTGGTACGGTATCACGCTTCTCTTTAGTGACGATAAATGTTCTACTTTCAACGCGTGCTACATCACCGGGGTCAGTGCGTGTCAGCCAACAGTTATGGTATTTGGGAAGAGGTTCAATCATACCAGCTTGTTGCATTACATTGATGAGGTGTCGCAGCTCTCGTTCACTGCCGTCACAGATGTGTATATTGGCTGGACGACACAACCTGGCACTCTCATCAACAAATGTTCGAACCTGTAAAACAAAGCATAATGTTGTTAAGGTTTGGGGTTGTAAAATCAATAACTATAATATTAATGTTTGGGGTTGTAAAATTAATAACTATAATGTTAATGTTTGGGGGTTGTAACATTAATATCTATAATGTTAATGTTTGGGGTTGTAACATTAATAACTATAATGTTAATGTTTGCGGTTGTAACATTAATAACTATAACGTTAATGTTTGAGGTTGTAAAATCAATAACTATGTTAATGTTTGGGGTTGTAACATTAATAACTATAATGTTAATGTATTGGGTTGTAAAATCAATATCTATAATGTTGTTGATGTTTGAGGTTGTAACATTAATAACTCAACTGAGTTTGCTGCTAGTTCTCATTTTAAATAATAATAATAATAATAATAATAATAACAATAATAACCTCCACTTTTCTGACTACATCACAGCGTCTTTCTGTACTTTATTTCATGACAGAATACAAGAGGAAGGCAAGGTGACAAAACCCTAACCAACCAACTAACTATCTATCTATCTATCTATCTATCTAACCAACCAACCAAATAACTAACCAATCAAATAACTAACCAACCAACTAACCAATCAAATAACTAACCAACCAACTAACTAGCTAAACAATCAAATAACTAACTAACTAACTAACTAACCAATCAACCAAATAACTAACTAACCAATCAACCAACCAACTAACCAATCAAATAACTAACTAACCAACCAATCAAATAACTAACCAACTAACTAACCAACTAACCAATCAAATAACTAACCAACCAACTAACCAACCAACCAACCAACCAAACCTAACTAATTATTAAGTTAGTCGTTGTGTAATGCAAGACTATACATAACTACAATGCAACATTATTATTATTATTAGGTCTGTCATTTTACCAACCAACAAACAAACTAACTAACTAACCAACCAACGAAATAACACACACACACACACACACACACACACACATCACACACACACAGACAGTCTCAACTAACTAACCAACTAACTAAACCAAATAACACACACACACACACACACCACACACACAGACAGTCTCAACTAACTAACCAACTAACCAACCAACCAAATAACACACACACACACACACACACACACACACACACACAAACAGTCTCAACTAACTAACCAAATAACACACACACACCACACACACCACACACACACAGACAGTCTCGACTAACTAACCAACCAACCAACCAAATAACACACACACACACACACACACACACCACACACACACAGACAGTCTCAACTAACTAACCAACCAACCAAATAACACACACACACACACACACACACACACACAGACAGTCTCACCTTAGCTTTGAGATTTGACAGCTTTCCATAAGAGACCTTGAGTGAGTGTTCTTCATAGTGGAGTGATTTTTTGGCTTCCTCGGCTGCCACACGGGATGCCTCATTGATCACACTCTTGGGGCTGGAGGAGGAGAAGAGAAAAAAGATGAGTGGGTGAGATTAGATTGGTGTTGAAGGAGGAGAGGAGAAAGAAGAGAGGGTGGGATTAGTTTGGAGTTGGAGAGAGGAGAAAGAAGAGAGGGTGGGATTAGTTTGGAGGAGGAGAGAGGAGAGGAGAAAGAAGAGAGGGTGGGATTAGTTTGGAGGAGGAGAGAGGAGAAAAAAGATGAGTGTGATTAGTTTGGAGTTGGAGAGAGGAGAAAGAAGAGGAGGTGGGATTAGATTGGTGTTGGAGAAGAAAGGAGAGGGAAAGGGAGATGGAGGAGGAGGAGAGAGGAGAAAGAAGAGAGGGTGGGATTAGTTTGGTGTTGAAGGGGGGAGAGGAGAAAGAAGGATGTGTGTGGTGGAAATGGTGGAGGAGATTGGGGAAGGAGGAAGAGGAGGGGGGGAGGAGGAAGAGAAGGAGGGGGGGGGAAGAGAAGGAGGAGGAAGGAGGGGAAGATGTGGTGGATAGATGGTGGAGGAGATTGGGGAAGAGGAAGATGGAGTAGGGGAGGTGGAGATGGTGGAAGAGGAGTGGGGGGGGGGGAGGAGAAGGAGGGGGTGGTGGTGGAAGAGAAGGAGGGGAGGAGGGGAGGAAGAGAAGGAGGAGATTGGGGAAGGAGGAAGAGGAGGTGGAGATGGTGGAGAGAGGAGGGCAAGTGGTGGTGGAGATGGTGGAGGGCGAAGTGGAATTTCCTTAGAGTTTTACCCATGTTATTTTTTTTTTTTTTTTTTTTTTTTTTTTTTTTGGACATAATTTTTAAGGGGGTTCGGGAATAGGGGGACAGGCTTGGGGGGGAGTTAGGGGGAATTTTGGTGGGTCCGGGAGTAGGGGGACAGGCTTGGGGGAGGGGGGGGGGAGTAAGGGGGTGCGGGAATAGAGGACAGGCTTTCTACCCTCCTCCCCAAGCCTGTCCCCCTATTCCCGCACCCCCCAGTCCCCCCTCCCCCGCACCCCCTTAAAAGACACAAGAAGTTATTTTATTTATACAAACTTCAACACTTGATGAGAAATAAGCAAAAATTGTAGGAAAAGTTGAAATGAGGTTAAAAATAGTTAATTAAATGTGGTTATAATAATAATAATAATAATAAAAATATAGTTACAATAGTCAAAACAATGTTAGAATAGTTGAAATAATGTTAGAATAGTTGAAATAATGTTAGAATAGTTAAAATAAGGTTGGAATAGTTAAAATATCATAGTGTGAATCACAGAATTACTCAATACAAAAAAAAAAAAAAAAATAATAATAATAATAATAAAAAAATATAGTTACAATAGTGAAGACAATGTTAGAATAGTTGAAATAATGTTGGAATAGTTAAAATAAGGTTGGAATAGTTAAAATATCATAGTGTGAATCACAGAATTACTCAATAATAATAATAATTAAAAAAAAAATAGTTACAATAGTCAAAACAATGTTAGAATAGTTGGAATAATGTTAGAATAGTTGAAATAATGTTAGAATAGTTAAAATAAGGTTGGAATAGTTAAAATATCATAGTGTGAATCACAGAATTGCTCAATAAAAAAAATAAATAATAATAATAATAAAAAAATATAGTTACAATAGTGAAGACAATGTTAGAATAGTTGAAATAATGTTAGAATAGTTAAAATAAGGTTGGAATAGTTAAAACATCATAGTGTGAATCACAGAATTACTCAATACAAAAAAAAAAAAAATAATAATAATAATAATAACAATAATAAGTTAAAATATCATAGTGTGCATCACA
Source organism: Petrolisthes cinctipes (assembly GCA_033782935.1). NCBI lineage: Eukaryota > Metazoa > Arthropoda > Malacostraca > Decapoda > Porcellanidae > Petrolisthes > Petrolisthes cinctipes. The sequence continues at coordinate 24,528 of JAWQEG010006964.1, forward strand.
GAATTACTCAATCAAAAAAAAAAAAATAATAATAATAATAATAATAACAACAATAATAACGTTTCTCTACTTACATGTGTGATACCATAACGTTGGTGGCTGAATTCTTAACGTTTGTGACAACCATCTTGAAACTTTGTCGTGTGTTTTGATGATGATGATGATAAAAATACTAATGATGATATTGTAGGAGGAAGGAGGAGGAGAGAAGGTGAAGGGGTTGATGATGTTGTGTTCTTGACCACAGCTGATGCCGAGTGACGAGTTGGGGTTCTCTCTTTGCTTATATACCCACGTCTGGCCCTGCCCTTGTTAACCGGACCCCCTCCCTTTGTTACACACATACGTACACACACACACTGAGGGAGGGAGGGAGGGAGAGAGAGAGGGGGAGGGGGAGGTAAGAGAGCTAGGAGCACACACACACACTGACAGAGAGAGGGGGAGGGAGGGGGAGGTAAGAGAGCTAGGAA
>JAWQEG010006964.1:27500-34821 GCA_033782935.1 Petrolisthes cinctipes
TATATAAGCACGCACACACACACTTGTATCACTACTTTTTCTTACGACTGTACACACACACACACACAAATTATTAGGTAGGTACAGCTGGTAGTGGTAGTAGTGGTAGTACTGGTAGTGGTAGTAGTAGTAGTGTCTGGTTGCTAGGGGCCCTCTGATTGGTCGAGCAGAAGGTGGCCTGTGATTGGTTGAGCTGAGACGTGCCCCCAACAAGCTGCTCTGTGATTGGTTGATGCCCTGACACACCACCAACGCAACCCACATTCTATTACCCCCCTCCCCCCCACACACTCCTAACCCCTCTCTCTCTCCCCTCCCTTCCTCTCTCTCTCTCTCTCTCTCTCCTACCAAACCCACACTCTCTCTTCCCCCCCCTACCGTGTCTCCCACCCCTTCCCTCCCTCCCCTCACTCTCTCCCTACCCTCCTACCTATCTCTCTCCCCCTCCCTCCTTCCTACTCTCTTCCCCCCCCCCCTACCCTGTCTCCCACCCTTTCCCTCCCCTCTCTCTCTCTCTCTCTCTCTCTCTCTCTCTCTCTCTCTCTCTCTCTCTCTATCTCTCTCTCTCTCTGTAACCATGGTAGTTCACTTACCGGTCACCTACCAGCTTAAACTTTATTTTTTTTCTTTTTTCTGTTCGTGTTCTCATCGTCTAGCATCACTTATTAGTCAGGTCAGGTTAAAACTATCTTATTATAATTCCTAATTCATCTGGTCCTGTTTAATTGATTCCTGGTATACTTGTTACGAGGGAGATAAAGAGGTGTAATTATTAATGTGTGTACAGCCACAATCAAATAATATCCACCCACACTTTCCTTCCATCGTAGTAAATAAATATCTTATCTTGGTAATAAAAAACAACACGTGTATGATTTTGCAGCACCTAATAATAATAATAATAATAATAATAATAATATTTGAGGTGGTTGAGTTGACGTCAGATGTTGTTGTATGGTTATATTTTACAGCACCTCATAATAATAATGATAATAATAATAATAATATTAATTGAGGGGGTTGAGTTGACGTAAGGTGTTGTTGTATGATTATGATTATATTTTGCAGCACTTAATAATAATAATAATAATAATGATAATTGAGGGGGTTGAGTTGACGTACGGTGTTGTTGTATGATTATATTTTGCAGCACCTCATAACAATAATAATAATAATAATAATAATTGAGGGGGTTGAATTGACGTAAGGTGGTATTGTATGATTATATTTTGATATGATAATGATTTATTTGCACGATGGAAGGAAAGTGTTGGTAGTTATTTGATTTGTGGCAGTACATAACAAAAGATTACTAATGTATGTATGTATGTATGTATGTATGTATGTATGTACGTATGTATGTATGTACTGTCCCTTTAAATAATAATGATATCTTTGTGTGTGTGTTTTTTTATATCTAGGGTATGTACAGTACATTTTAAATTGGGTTGTCTCATTATCTTGATATACACACACACACACACACACACACACACACAAACACACACAAACAAACACATATATACACACACACAGACACACACACATATATATATACACACACACACACACACATATATACACACACTCACAAATACAAACACACACAGACACACACACACACACACTCACATTACACACACGCACACACACACCTATATGGAAGGAGCTTGCTTTGTGACATGGTAAGGAGGAATGAGAAGCCACCAATTCTCTCTCTCTCTCATACACAAGACAATCACAGGGTCAGGTGTTGTGGTTTGGTCATGTTTGGAATATCTTATAAGGTGGTTGTTGCTGGCTTGGAATATGTCATGAGTTGGTGGTGGTGGTGCTTGCATAGTTACTGTTGAGAGAATACAGGAAGGGGGCAACCTCAACCTCTCTCTCTCTCTCTCTCTCTCTCTCTCTCTCTCTCTCTCTCTCTCTCTCCTTGTCTTTCACCTCTGTCCTCTCATTAGTTTCTTCTTCCCCTCCTCCTCCCCCTTCTCGTTCTCTCTCTCTCTCTCTCGTCCTTCCTTCCTCCCCACCACTCTCTCTCTCCCCCCACTCCACCCCCTACACCTCCCCCATCAACCAACACCCCCTTCCCTCCCCCCTCCCTTCCTCTCCCTCTCTCATCTCCCCCTCCTTCCTTCCTGCCACCCCCTACACACCCCCAACTCTACCCCAACCCCCTCCCCCATCAACCAACACCCCCAACCAACAACCCACTCCATCATTCACCACTCCCCTCCTTCCTTCCTCCCCCATCAACCAACACCCCCTTCCCTCCCCCCTCCCTTCCTCTCCCTCTCTCATCCCCCCAACTCTACCCCCTACACCCCCGCCCCCCATCAACCAACACCCCTATCCCCCACTCCATCATTCACCACTCCCCTCCTTCCTTCCCCCTCTCTCCCGCCACTCCACCCCCACCACTCGTCCCCCCCACTCCACCCCCAACACCCCCCACCCCCATCCAACTCCAACTGGTTCTCACTCTCTGCTTCCATGGCAACTAATTCTCCTGGAAATTTCGGCAACAAAACATTTCGTCTCCTTCACTCTTAAGTATTTATTTATTTACTCATTTCATACAAAGATTACAAACTATTTTTTATATATAATTTATTTATTTATTTCATACAAAGATTACAAACTATTTTTTATATATTATTTATTTATTTGTTTATTTATTTCATACGAGACTACAAACTATTTTTTATATATAAGTTATTTATTTATTTATTCATTTCATACAAAGACTACAAACAATTTTTTATATATTATTACAAAATGCATATATTTATTTATTTATTTATTCATTTTATACAAAGACTACAAACTATTTTTTTACATATTATTACAAAATGCATTTATTTATTTATCTATTTTATACAAAGACTACAAACTATTTTTTATATTTTATTACAAAACTCATTACAAAACAAGAAGGAATTATACAGCAGTAGTACTTTTGACATAAATTACATAGAGATACGTAAGCATTTGAAATTGTGTAAATAAAAAAAAAAAAAATGTAAATAATTATACAGTATACCGAATATTTTCTTCACAGGGGGACAGGCTTAGGGGGGGTTTAGGGGGTGCGGGAGTAGGGGACAGGCTTAGGGGGGGGGTTGGGGGGTGCGGGAATAGGGGGACAGGCTCTTGGGGGTTGCGGGAGTAGGGGACAGGCTTAGGGGGGGGGTTGGGGGGTGCGGGAATAGGGGGACAGGCTTAGGGGGGGTTTGGGGGGTGCGGGAGTAGGGGACAGGCTTAGGGGGGGTTGGGGGGTGCGGGAATAGGGGGACAGGCTTAGGGGGGGTTTGGGGGGTGCGAGAATAGGGGGACAGGCTTAGGGGGGGTTTAGGGGGTGCGGGAATAGGGGGACAGGCTTAGGGGGGGTTTAGGGGGTGCGAAAATAGGGGGACAGGCTTGGGGGGGGGGGTAGAATGCTTGTCACTGTGTTGTTTACATCCAAGAGTCCACAAGATTATTTTTTACACATTAATATTGCCATTGGAAGTTTGTGTAGTGAAGTTGGGAGGTTTGTGTGTGTGGTGGTGAAGTTGGGAGGTTTGTGTGGTGAAGTTGGGAGGTTTGTTTGTGTGGTGGTGAAGTTGGGAGGTTTGTGTGGTGGTGAAGTTGGGAGGTTTGTGTGGTGAAGTTAATAATTTTGGTTAATAATTTTGGTTAATACTTTTGGTTAATACTTTTGGTTAATATTTTTTGGTGAGATTGGAAGGCTACTGTTTCCTCCTAACTACTCCATGAAACAATGAGCCCCAATTAGTAGTCTATGGACCATTAAGGGGGTGCGGGAGTAGGGGACAGGCTTAGGGGGGGTGGGGGTTGGGGGGTTGCGGGAGTAGGGGACAGGCTTAGAGGGGGACGTTTGGGGGGTGCGGGAATAGGGGGACAGGCTTAGGGGGGGGTTTGGGGGGTGCGGGAATAGGGGGACAGGCTTGGGGGGGGGGGGGGGTAGAATGCCTGTCCCCTATTACCGCACCCCCCTAACCTGAGACCTGCTGGAGGCTTCTGATTCCTCCTGACCACTCCACGAAACAAGCTTCCTTCCCTATAAATGTGTGTGTGTGTGTGTGTGTGTGTGTTTGTGTGTGTGTGTTCTTGTGTGTGTGTATTCTTGTGTGTGTGTGTGTGTTCTTGCGTGTGTGTGTGTTCTTGTGTGTGTGTGTGTTCTTGTGTGTGTGTGTGTTCTTGTGTGTGTGTGTGTGTGTGTTCTTGTGTGTATGTGTGTGTGTTCTTGTGTGTGTGTGTTCTTGTGTGTGTGTGTGTGTGTGTGTGTGTGTTCGTGTGTGTGTTCTTGTGTGTGTGTTCTTTTGTGTGTGTGTGTGTGTGTTCTTGTGTGTGTGTGTGTGTTCTTGCGTGTGTGTGTTCTTGTGTGTGTGTGTGTGTGTGTTCTTATCTAATAGTTCTTAGCTATTTGCATCTTTACAGGATTGAGTCAAGCTCGTAATATCCCGTAATTTAAAACACAATTATCATATTTTAAAACTCAATCATCATATTATTGTGTGTGTGTGTGTGTGTGTGTGTGTTCTTGTGTGTGTGTGTGTGTGTTCTTGTGTGTGTGTGTGTGTGTGTTCTTGTGTGTGTGTGTGTATGTATGTGTTCTTGTGTGTGTGTGTTCTTGTGTGTGTGTGTGTTCTTGTGTGTGTGTGTGTTCTTGTGTGTGTGTGTGTGTTCTTGTGTGTGTGTGTTCTTGTGTTTATGTATGTGTGTGTGTGTGTGTGTGTGTGTGTGTGTGTGTGTGTCGTGGCAATTTGAAGGACTCGTTTACCTCCAATTAAATTAAAATACCACGTGTACAGTTGACCACAAGAATTCTTACACAGGTTAATAATTGTGGAAGGAGAGGTTATTATCGTGGAAGTACTGAGATAAAAAATGATCTACCAAGTGACTCATTAGTTATTTGCAATAAACAACAAACCTAATAATTATTTTAGTGTTGAGTTGCAGTTGCATAGTCTTATATTTTCTGTATGTTGCAAACCCTTAAAAAACAACCTAATAATTATTTTTGTGTTGTGTTGTAGTTGCATAGTCTTACATTTTCTGTATGTTGCAAACCCTTAAAAAACAACCTAATAATTATTATAGTGTTGTGTTGCAGTTGCATAGTCTTACATTTTCTGCATGTTGCAAACCATGAAAAACAAAAACAACAACAACAGCGTGTGTAGGAATTTTTGTGGCCAGTAATACCTGTTTTGTTTTGGTTGAGATGATGACACCGTTTTAATGTTGTTGTGTGTACGTGTAGAACTCCACGTGTGTGTGTGTGTGTGTGTAGAACTCCACGTGTGTCTGTGTGTGTGTAGAACTCCACGTGTGTGTGTGTGTGTGTGTGTGTGTGTGTGTGTAGAACTCCACGTGTGTCTGTGTGTGTGTGTGTAGAACTCCACGTGTGTCTGTGTGTGTGTGTGTGTGTGTAGAACTCCACGTGTGTCTGTGTGTGTGTGTGTGTGTAGAACTCCACGTGTGCCTGTGTGTGTGTGTGTGTGTAGAACTCCACGTGTGTCTGTGTGTGTGTGTGTGTGTAGAACTCCACGTGTGTGTGTGTGTATGTGTGTGTGTGTGTGTAGAACTCCACGTGTGTCTGTGTGTGTGTGTGTGTGTGTGTGTGTGTATTATGTTACCCCACACAGCAGAATAAATTGTCTTCAAAAGGGGTCAGGGAGTATAAGGGTGAGGGGGGGGGGGTTATGAGGGGGTGAGGTAAGGGGGTATGAGGGAGTATAAGGGGGAGGGGGTATAAGGGTGAGGGGGTATAAGGGAGTATCAGGGTGAGGGGGTGTGGAGATGAGGATGTATAAGGCTGAGGGAGGCTGATGGGGGGGGTGTTGGGGTAAGGGGGTAAAGGGGGGTGGGGGTAGCAGTGTAGTACGTAGTAGCCTTTAAGATGTGACGTTAGTGACCCCAACACACACACACACACATACATACATACACACACACACACACATACACACACACATACACACACACGTAGTCCTACCCAACATCGAGAAATTTCTAGATCTTGGTCCAACCCTTCAACGACCATGACGCAACACACACACACACACATTATTAACGCACATGCACACACATACATTATTAACACACACACACATTATTAACGCACATGCACACACACATAGCTTTAACACACACACACAGTATTAACGCACATGCACACACACATTATTAACGCACATGCACACACACATAGCTTTAACACACACATTATTAACGCACATGCACACACACACACACACACACACTTATACATCAACGACACACACACACACACACACACACACACACACACACACACACACACTTATACATCAAAGACACACACACACATGAACAACCCACACACAAACCCAAAACACACTTATCAACAACCCCCCCCCCCCCCCCCCACACACACACACACAGTAATTACCTTATAACCTTGCCTTGGGTTGAACTTTATCTCTGTGAAAGACTTATACATAATCCCTGATACACACACACACACACACACACACACACACACAGATAAAAATGATAAAGATAGTGTGTGTGTGTGTGTGTGTGTGTGTGTGTGTGTGTGTGTACAGTTGTGGGCAAAAGTTTCGATACACGTGGGGTGGTATAATTCATTTTCATACACATATACACAAAACATACACACACACAAAACATACACACACATCGGTCACCCAAAACACACACACACACACATCGGTCACCCAAAACACACACACACACACACACATATTCAACGACCTAAAACACACACACACACACACACACACACACACACACACACATTCAACGACCCAAAACACACACACACACACACACATTCAACGACCCAAAAAAGAACACACTTACACACACACACACACATTCAACGACCTAAAACACACACACACACACACATCGGTCACCCAAAACACACACACACACATATTCAACGACCTAAAACACACACACACACACACACACACGCACACGCACGCACACACACACATCAACGACCTAAAACACACACACACACACACACATCGACCCAAAAACACACACACACACACATCAACAACTCCCTCCCCACCCCCCACCCCAAAAAAAATAAAAAAAATAAAACACACACACACACACACACACACACACATTACCTAACCTATTACATCCACTCCATAATATTATCATGACATAACATAACATCAGTTTCTAATTAATTTACATAAAAGTGTTTTTTCCTTATCAAAACCAATTAATATCATTCTTTCTTGTATTCATATTTTTCAACAATAAAATAATATGAAGTAACCAACTC
>JAWQEG010006965.1:2500-12500 GCA_033782935.1 Petrolisthes cinctipes
TCTTGGTTCACTTCCCGTCCTTGTATATATATAATTATTATCAACACACGACACTACTTATCTTCAGTACGACTTTATATTGACCCTGTCCTTCCTCCTTCTGTTTCTCATTTTCCTCCTGTCCCTTTCTTCTTCTCTTCCTGTTCCTTTCTTCTCTTTCTGATGCCTCTTTCTTCTTCTCCTCCATCCCTTTCTCATTCTTCTTTTTCTCCTCCTGTTCCTTTCTTCTTCTCATCCTCCCACCCCTTTCTTCTTCTCTTTCTCCTGTCTTTCTCTTCTCTTCCTCCTCCTCCTCCGTTCGTTTTCCTTCTCCTCCCACCCTCTTCTTCTTCTCTTCCTCCTGTCCCTTTCTTCTTCTCCTCCTCCTCCTGTCCCTTTCTTCTCTTTCTCCTGTCCCTTTCTTCTTCTTCTCCTGTTCCTTTCTTCTTCTCCTCCTCCTCCTTTCTTCTTCTCTTCCTCCTGTCCCTTTCTTCTTCTCCTCCTGTCCCTTTCTCCTTCTTGTCCTCCTCCTCCTCCATCCCTTTCTTCTTCTCCTCCTCCTGTCCCTTTCTTCTTCTCTTCCTCCTATCCCTTTCTTCTTCTCTTTCTGTCCCTTTCTTCTCTTTCTCTCCTCCTGTTCCTTTCTTCTTCTCCTCCTCCTCCTCCCACCCCTCTTCTTCTTCTCTTGCCCCTCTTCCTTTCTTCTCCTCTTCCTGTCCCTTTCTCCTCCTCCTCTTCTTGTCCCTTTCTCCTGTCCCTTTCTTCTTCTTCTCCTCCTCCTCCGTCCTTTTCTTCTTCTCTTCCTCCTCCTGTTCCTTTCCTCTTTTTCTCCTGTCTCTTTCTTCTCTTTCTCCTGTCCCTTTCTTCTTCTTCTCCTCCTCCCACCCCTTTCTCATTCTTCCTGTCCCTTTCTTCTTCTCTTCCTCCCACCCCTTTCTCATTCTCCTCCTCCTCTTACCCTCTCCCCATCCCTTTCTCCTTCTCTCCCTCTCTCCTCCTCTCACCCTATCTCCTACCCCTTCCCTCCCTATGTACTCGCTCTCCTCCCTCCACTCACATACGTACAACCAACCAGCCGAGGTCGAGATAAGATTCATATCACCAGATTACTCACCTATCACAAGGAATAACGAGAGCCATAGTGGGTGATATTATTATAGTGTCTGGCGGTACAGGGAGAACACCTTACCTTACACACCCTCTCTCTGTCTAGTCTAGTGTGTATATCTATCTACAACGACGACGACTTACACACATACACACACACACCAACACATACGCTGTCTGTGTCAAGTGTACCTACAACAACAAAGACACACACACACACACACACCCTCTCTGTCTAGTGTACCTATAACAACCACACACACACACACTCACACACACACACACACACACACAAAACACATCTGTCTAATCATAAATCGAGTGTAAAACAAGAACGAGTGAATAAGGAAGAACCTCCCAATTAAGTTAGTCAAGTGTTCTCAGTGTAAATATGAATAAGTGTCGATACATTATCCTTATTATTATTATTATTATATTTTTTTACGCTCCACAATATGCAAGAGCTCTCCAATAAGCCTGTGTGTACTGTAGATTAATTAAGAAGTGCACGATGCCAACTCAGAAACTCCTATAATTAAACATATCATTTCACTTCCTGGTTGTGCTTTCAGTGACAAATTATGTGAGAATTACTCGGGGTTTGATTGGGATAGATTCTTGTGTAATCTATATTTATGAGTAATGACTTATATAAATGACAATAGAATCAAAATAAAAAGAAGGTAACTATTATAACTGATTAAAGAATGAAACTATATAATTGTGTAAAAAAGAAAACTATTATAACTTAGTAAAGAAGAAAACTATATAAGTGTGTAAAGAAGGTAAAAATATAACTGTGTAAAGAAGAAAACTATATAATTGTGTAAAGAAGAAAACTATATAATTGAGTAAAGAAGGTAACTATATAAGTGTGTAAAGAAGGTAAAAATATAATTGTGTAAAGAAGGTAACTATACAATTGTGTAAAGAAGAAAACTATTATAACTGTATAAAGAAGAAAACTATATAATTGTGTAAAGAAGAAAACTAGATAATTGTGTAAAGAAGAAAACTATAAGATTGTGTAAAGAATGAAACTAGATAATTGAGTAAAGAAGAAAACTATTATAACTTAGTAAAAAAGAAAACTATATAATTGTGTAAAGAAGAAAACTATGTAACTGTGTAAAGAATGAAACTATAAAACTGAGTAAAGAAGAAAACTAGATAATTGTGTAAAGAAGAAAACTATAAGATTGTGTAAAGAAGAAAACTAGATAATTGTGTAAAGAAGAAAACTAGATAATTGTGTAAAGAAGGTAACTATATAATTGAGTAAAGAAGGTAACTATTATAACTGTGTAAAGAAGAAAACTAGATAATTGTGTAAAGAAAGTAACTATATAACTGTGTAAAGAAGAAAACTATTATAATTGTGTAAAGAAGGTAACTATTATAACTTAGTAAAAAAGAAAACTATATAATTGAGTAAAGAATGAAACTATATAATTGTGTAAAGAAGAAAACTATGTAACTGTGTAAAAAAGAAAACTATATAATTGTGTAAAAAAGAAAACTATATAACTGAGTAAAGAAGAAAACTATGTAATTGTGTTAAAGAAGAAAACTATTATAACTTAGTAAAAAAGAAAACTATATAATTGTGTAAAGAAAGTAACTATATAACTGTGTAAAGAAGGTAACTATATAACTTAGTAAAACAGAAGAGCATCGTGAGAGGAAAAAGGAAGTTTGTGGGAAGCTGATGGGAAATAATTATAAACATCACACTGAAATAATACACCCGAAAAAATTTAATTGTAGTACACTCGCAATCCAAAATTTGTATCCAGGTCTTGTTGTTGAAGTTTCGAATCCTTTTTTGACATACTAGTGAACCAATTACAATGCTTATCCTGTTTCATATTTGTATCCAGGTCTTGTTGTTGAAGTTTCGAATCCTTTTTTGACATACTAGTGAACCAATTACAACGCTTATCCTGTTTCATATTTGCTTGCTTGCTTACTACTCGATCAGGCTATTCGAAGCAACAAGCCTGGATACATATTTAGGATTGCAAGTGTACATAGAGAAATTATCCTTATCAATTGCAGACAACTTTTAGATAACTTTTTCAGGTGGAACAGAGTGAAATGAAAAGTGAGGTAGGTAGTAAAGATAACATCAACAAAACTAAAATGAAAAGATTAAATAATTACTGGTGAAAAAAAATTATTAGGTAATGAAAATATATTGAAGTTAAGTTTTAAATAATTACCTCTGAAAAGATTATTAGTTGATGAATAAATAATGAAGTTAATGAAAAAATTAGGAAGTTAATTAAGTTTTAAATAATTACTACTGAAAAGATTATTAGTTAATGAAAAAATAATTAAGTTAATTAAGTTTTAAATAATTACCACTGAAAAAAATTATTAGTTAATGAAAAAATAAGGAAGTTGATGAAAAATTAATGAAGTTAATGAAAAAAATAAGAAAGTTAATGAAAAAATAATGAAGTTAATTAAGTTTTAAATAATTACTACTGAAAAAAATTATTAGTTAATGAAAAAATAATGAAGTTAGTGAAAAAATAATGAAGTTAATGAAAAAATAATGAAGTTAATGAAAAAATAATGAAGTTAATTAAATTTTAAATAATTACTATTGAAAAAATTATAAGTTAATGAAAAAATAATGAAATAATTAAGTTTTAAATAATTACAACTGAAAAATAATGAAGTTAATTAAGTTTTAAATAATTATTACTATTGAAAAGATTATTAGTTAATGAAAAAATAATGAATTAATTAAGTTTTAAATAATTATGACTGAAAAATAATGAAGTTAATTAAGTTTTAAATAATTACTACTATTGAAAAGATTATTAGTTAATGAAAAAATAAGGAAGTTACTGAAAAAATAATGAAGTTAATTAAGTTTTAAATAATTATAAGGAAGTTAATTTGAAAAGATTATTAGATGATGAAAAGTGAATTAATTAATAAGAGGGTAGTACAAAGGTGGTGAAAGAATCGACTACCACTAATTGACCTTCTCTTTATCCTTCTAATTATCTCAACCCTAAATAGAAGGTCCTCCCCTCTCTTATCTCTCTCTCTCTCTCTCTCTCTCTCTCTCTCTCTCTCTCTCTCTCTCTCTCTCTCTCTCTTGACCTTCATAATTATCTATGTTGTCCTGGTGGTGATAATAATAATAATAATAATAATAATAATAATAATAATAATAATAACAATAATAATAGTAATAATAGTAATAATAATAATAATAGTAATAGTAATAATAATAATAATAATAACAATAACAATAATAATAATAATAATAATAGTAATAGTAATAGTAATAGTAATAATAATAGTAATAGTAATAATAATAATAATAATAATATTAATAATAATAATTAATAATAATAATAATAATAATAATAATAAATTTTAGTTACCTGTCCCTTATCATAAAAAATAATAACATCCTTGTCAATTTATCCCTTTTTCTTCGTCATTCTATAAAAATTATATATATAAAAAAAAAATAACATACCTCTCTCTCTCTCTCTCCCTCTCTCTCTCTCTCTCTCTCTCTCTCTCTCTCTCTCTCTCTCTCTCTCTCTCTCACTTTTTTTTTTTTCTCTCTCTCTCTCTCTCTCACTTTTTTTTCTCTCTCTCTCTCTTTTTTTTTTTTTTTTTTTTTACTCTGAACTATGAATTCTTGTGGTCTTATTTCCATTTCATTCTTTTAGCATTTTTTTTGTCACTTTTTTATGTTACAATATTCCCGTCATTAGATTTGTGGTATTAATTAATTTTCCCTAACTATTTATAATTTATCTATCAAAACCTATATAATAAATAACCTTTAACTTTATTTTTTTATTCTAACTAATATTCGCTTTAAATATCTCACTAAAATTTATATACTAATCCTATACTTAGATTAACATACGACTTAACATTTTTATATTTTTTATTATTATTCTCTGACTTTTATCTGTTTACATAATTAATTAATATCTATACTCAGATTAACATACGACTTAACATTTTTATTTTATTATTATTATTATTATTATTCTCTGACGTAAATAAATCTCTTTACATAATTAATTAATATCTATACTTAGATTAACATACGACTCAACATATTTTTTATTATTACTATTATTATTCTCTGACGTATATAAATCTGTTTACATAATTAATTAATATATATACTTAGATTAACATACGACTTAACATATTTTTTTTTTTATTATTATTATTATTCTCTGACTTATATCTGTTTACATAATTAATTAATATATATACTTAGACTAACATACGACTTAACATTTTATTTTTAATCATTATTATTATTCTCTGACTTTTATCTGTTTACATAATTAATTAATATCTATACTTAGATTAACATACGACTTAACATTTTTTTTTTTTTTAATCTCTTTACATAATTAATTAATATCTTTTATCACAAGTAATTTCTTTTTAATGGCAATCTATTCTCTTTACATATTCTACTTTCTATTTCTTACTCCTCTGTTTGTTCTCTCTCTGTGTTCTATAATATTTTCCTCATCTTCTTCTGAAAACTCCCAAGATAATTAACTATATATAATTTTTTTTTTTTTTTTTTTTTTTTACTATTTTTCCAAACCTCTTAATACATTTTTTCATTCTATAATTTTTTTTTTATACTTGTGTTGTCACCCAAACTGATCTATCTATCTATCTGTCTACCTATCTACCTGTCTATCTATCTACCTATCTGTGTGTGTGTATGTGTCTGTCTATCTAACTGTCTATCTATCTATCTACCTATCTGTGTGTCTGTGTTTCTGTGTGTGTGTGTCTGTCTATCTATCTAACTGCCTGTCTTTCTGTGTGTGTAAGTGTCTCCCTGTCTCTCTGTCTGTCTATCTATCTATCTGTCTATCTATCTACCTATCACTTAACCTCTCATCAAAATGCTCAGTGCCTTTTTCTCGGGATCCAAAAATTCTCTTATGAACTCGGAATTGGAAGGAGAAGTAGGAAGAGGAAACAGAGAAAGAGAATATAAAAAAAGAGGAGGAGAAGAAGTAGGAGGAAGAGGAGACAGGGAAAGAGAAGATAAAAGAGGAGCAGTGAGAAAGAGGGGGATAAAGGAGGGCAGAAGAGGAAACGAAGGAGAAAGAGATGGAAGAGAAGGCCGAAGAGGAGATGAAAGAGAAGGAAGAAAAAGAGGAGAAGAAGAAGGAAGTAGAGGAAAAGGAGGAGGAGGAGGAGGAGGAGGAGCAGGAAAAGGAGGAGGAGGAGGAGGAGGAGATGGAAGAGAAGGAAGAAGAGGAGATGGAAGAAGAGGAGGAGGAGGAGGAGATGGAAGAAGAGAAGAAGAAGGAAGTAGAGGAAAAGGAGGAGGAGGAAAAGATGATGATGAAAGAGAAGAAGGTAAAGAAAAACTAGAGAAAAAAGAGAGTCTGACAGGAGTACTCGACTGCCCCGTGTGTCTCGAGAGCTACTCAGAAGGGGAGCGGCGACCCCTAATGCTCCCTGCCTGTGGCCACACCTTCTGTCACCTCTGTCTGGCAACACTGGTGGCGAGAAACAGCGAGGAAGGTAAGAAAAAAAAAAAATATATATATATATAATAATAATAATAATAATAATAATAATAATAATAATGATAATAATAATAATAATAATAATAATGATAATAATAATAATAATAATAATAATAATAATAATAATAATAATAACAACAACAATAACAATAACAATAATAACAACAATATCAATAATAATAATAATACTAATACTAATAATAATAACAATAATAATAATAATAATAATAATAATAATAATAATAATAATAATAATAATAATAATAATAATAATAATAATACTCCAATATGGGTCGGTAATCACAACACATTAATTAAGCTTAGAGTTTAGACTTTTTCTTATATATCTGTATGCAATACTGACCTTACCATAGTTTTTCAGGTTTATTTAGAATTAATTAATGGTTTTCTCTTTTGTTTTTTGTTTGTATGAGACGTTGTTATGAATTCGAAGCAGTGAATGGTTTTGTTATGCTATTTGTATGAACTGTTATTGTGATTCATTTCGAAGCAGTGAATAATTTTGATATTCTATATTTGTATGAGCTGTGATTATGATTTCGAAGCAGTTAATGGGGTTTCTATATTATTTTTGTATGAGCTGTTATGATTTATTTCGAAGCAGTTAATGGTTTTGCTATTCTATTTGTATTAGCTGTTAACTATGATTTCGAAGCAGTAAATGTTTTTTCTATATTATTTGTATGAGCAGTTACTATGATTTCGAAGCAGTGAAAGGTTTTGCTATTCTATATTTGTATGAGCTGTTGTGATTATGATTTCGAAGCAGTTAATGGTTTTGCTATATTATTTTTGTATGAGCTGTTGTTATGATTTCGAAGCAGTAAATGGTTTTTCTATATTATTTTTGTATGAGACGTTATTATAATTTCGAAGCAGTTAATGTTTTTTTTATATTATTTTTGTATGGGCTGTTTTTATTATGATTTCGAAGCAGTGAATGAATGGGTTTGTTATTCTATTTTTGTATGAGCTATTGTTATGATTGATTTCGAAGCAGTGAATGGTTTTGTTAATCTATTTGTATGAGCAGTTATTATGATTTCTTTCGAAGCAGTGAATGTTTTTGTTATACTATATTTGTATGAGCTGTTGTTATGATTTATTTCGAAGCAGTGAATGAACAGTTTTGCTATTCTATTTGTATGAGCTGTTGTTATTTATGATTTCGAAGCAGTGTATGGTTTTGTTATTCTATATTTGTATGAGTTGTTATTGTTATGAGTTCGAAGCAGTTAATGGTTTTGTTATTCTATATTTGTATGAGCTGTGATTATGAGTTCGAAGCAGTTAATGGTTTTGTTATTCTATATTTGTATGAGACGTTGTTATGATTTCGAAGCAGTTAATGGTTTTGCTATTCTATATTTATATGAGCTGTTATTGTTATGAGTTCGAAGCAGTGAATGGGGTTTCTATATTATTTTTGTATGAGCTGTTATTATTATGAGTTCGAAGCAGTTAATGGTTTTTCTATATTATTTTTGTATGAGCTGTGATTATGATTTCGAAGCAGTGAATGGGGTTTTTATTCTATTTGTGTGAGCTGTTATTATGATTTATTTCGAAGCAGTGAATGTTTTTGTTATACTATATTTGTATGAGCTGTTGTTATTATGATTTATTTCGAAGCAGTGGATGGTTTTGTTATGCTATTTGTATGAGCTGTTATTGTTATGATTTCGAAGCAGTGAAAGGTTTTGTTATATTATTTTTGTATGAGCTGTTGTTATTATTTATTTCGAAGCAGTGAATGAATGGGTTTGTTATTCTATTTAAACTTTGCTTTTGTGAATTCGGGCTTGTGTGCTCTAAATGTCATGCAATACGAGACAAATTACACAGTACACTACTGTGGAATCAACACACATTTACATAGTTCGGTTTCTTTCGTTAGGGTGCTTGAAAGCCAAAACAAACCACTATGGAATCGGCCCATAGTGGTTTGTTTTGGCTTGTAAGCACCTCTAATGAAAGAAACTGAACTGTGTAAATTATGTGTTGATTCCACAATTTATAAACACAGAAATAAACGCCACATCTGTTATCAAAGGTCACATTAATTAGAAAGGAAACAGTTTATTCTCGCCAAAATAAAATTGAGTTTAGTATCAGTGAGATGGTGAAGGTAGAAGATGAAGTGTTATTGATATTTTTGGAAGAGAAGAAGAAGTGTTGTTGATGATATATTTGGAGAAGGGAGAAGAGAGAAGTGTTGTTGTTGATATATTTGGAGAAGGGAGAAGAGAGAAGTGTTGATAATATTTGGAGGTGAAGGAAGGAGAAGAAGTGTTGATAATATTTGGAAGTGAAGAGAGAAGAGAGAAGTGTTGATGATGATATATTTGGAGAGGAAGGGATTGATTGATTGATTGATTGATATTAGGGGCCGCAACAGCAAGGTCATATGGCTAGAGAAGAAGGAAGAAGAGGAAGTGTTGTTGATGATATATTTGGAAGTGAAGAGAGAAGAAGAAGTGTTGTTGTTGATATATTTGGAGGTGAAGAGAGATGATGAAGTGTTGTTGATGATATATTTGGAAGTGAAGAGAGAAAATGAAGTGTTGTGGTTGATATATTTGAAGGAGGAGAAGAAGAAGTGTTGTTGTTGATATATTTGGAGGTGAAGGAAGAGGAGAAGTGTTGTTGATGATATATTTGGAAGTGAAGAGAGAAGAAGTGTTGATAATATTTGGAAGTGAAGGGAGAAGAAGAAGTGTTGTTGATGATATATTTCGAGATGAAGAGAGAAGAGGAGTTGATAATATTTGAAGGTGAAGGAAGAAGAAGTGTTGATAATATTTTTAGAGGTGAAGGGAGAAGAAGAAGTGTTGTTGTTGATATATTTCGAGAAGAAGGTTGGAGTAATAAGCAACATCACTTTCTGTTCTGTTGCATGATATGATGATAAACTACATTAGTGCCTTATCAATTGCAAGAGGGTTAGTATTAAGAGGGTGTGGGAATAGGGGGGGTTAATGGGGGGTGCGGGAGTAGGGGGACAGGCTTGAGGGTGGTCTTGGGGGGTGCGGGAGTAAGGGGACAGGCTTGGGGGGGGGGTTAGGTGTTTGTGGGAGTAGGGGGACAGGCTTGGGGGGGTTTAGGGGTGTGTGGGAGTAGGGGGACAGGCTTGGGGGTGGTTTTGGGGAGTGCGGAAGTAGGGGGACAGGCTTGGGGGGGTTTAGGGGTGTGCGGGAGTAGGGGGACAGGCTTGGGGGGGGTTTAGGGGGGTGCAGGAGTAGGGGGACAAAGCATGGGGGGGGTTAGGGGGGTGCAGGAGTAGGGGGACAAGCATGGGGGGGGGGGTTTAGGGGGGTGCGGGAGTAGGGGGA
>JAWQEG010006965.1:15000-22881 GCA_033782935.1 Petrolisthes cinctipes
ATTCTGTGGTTTAATATTTTCTTGCACCTAAGTTGTTGCATCATAATCATAATCAAAAATACAAATGCAAGGAAAATTTGACAGATTTATACATTATTTTTATTATATTATTCACGATTTTTTCCTAACAATAATAATTAATCTCTTTTTATCCCTTCATTCATTCATCATTAATTCTATTCATCATATTATTATTTATAACTTTATTCTCACAATAGTAATCAATCTCTTTTTATCCCTTCATTCATTCATTATTTCCTCAGACGTCATTAAGAGGGTAATTAATTCACTTTTGTTACATTGGAGTGCCTTGATTCCTCCAAAGTATGCCAGGAAACAACAGGACACACAGATGAACAAAAATAATGGTGGTGTTCTGTTGTTGCTTGGAATAGTTTGGAGGATTAAGAACAAAAATAATGGTGGTTTTGTTCTGTTGTTGCTTGGAATAGTAGATTGGAGGATTCACTAGACCAGTTGAACAAAAATAATGGTGGTGGTGTTCTGTTGTTGCTTGGAATAGTTTGGAGGATTCAGTAGTGTGCTCCAAATTTTACCAACACAAAATTTCCCCATTAATTAAACGATACCAATTCTTTCACCCTTTAATTAAACTATACCAATTCTTTCCCCTTTAATTAAACGATACCAATTCTTTCCCCCTTTTAAACTATACCAATTCTTTCACCCTTAATTAAACTATACCAATTCTGTCCCCCTTTTAAACGATACCAATTATTTCATCCTTGATTAAACGATACCAATTATTTCACCCTTTAATTAAACGATACCAATTCTTTCACCCTTTTAATTAAACTAAACCAATTCTTTCACCCTTTAATTAAACGATACCAATTCTTTCACTCTTAATTAAACGATACCAACACAAAATTACCCCATTAATTAAACGATACTAATTCTTTCACCCTTAATTAAACGATACCAATTCTTTCACCCTTAAACTATACCAATTCTTTCAATCTTAATTAAACTATACCAATTCTTTCACCCTTAAAGTATACCAATTCTTTCACCCTTTAATTAAACGATACCAATTCTTTCACCCTTTAATTAAACGATACCAATTCTTTCACCCTAGATTAAACGATACTAATTCTTTCCCCCTTTTAAACTCTACCAACTCTTTCACCCTCACATCACACACACATACAGGGTCCTTCCAGTGTCCAACCTGTAGACACCTCCAATCACTACGAGACCTGAACGCCCTCCCTGTCAACTATTCTCTTCTGGAGGTCGTGGCTAGGAGACAGAGACGAGGAGCTTCACACATCCACCCAAACACCCACAATGGCAGTCAAGATCAACATCAAGATTCAGTTGGGGTGAGTTTTGAGTATGTTTTGGTATGTTCAGGAGTATGCTTAGACTGTTCAGGACTATGCTTGCCTTAGACTATTCAGGACTATGCTTAGACTTCAGGAATATGCTTAGAGTGTTGGACTATTCAGGAATCAGTTGGGGTGAGTTTTGAGTATGTTTTGTATGTTCAGGACTATGCTTAGACTATTCAGGAGTATGCTTAGAGTGTTGGACTATTCAGGACTATGCTTGCCTTAGACTATTCAGGACTATGCTTCGACTATTCAGGTGTATGCTTAGACTATTGGACTATTCAGGACTATGCTTAGACTATTCAGGAGTATGCTTGCCTTAGACTATTCAGGACTATGCTTAGACTATTCAGGACTCAGCTGGGGTAAGTTGGACTATTCAGGACTATGTTTAGACTATTCAGGACTATGCTTGGACTATTCAGGACTATGCTTAGACTATTCAGGAATATGCTTAGAATATAGATTAGACAAGGGTAAGTTGAGTATGCTTTGGTATGTTCAGGACTATGCTTAGACTATTCAGGGCTATGCTTGCCTTAGACTATTCAGGACTATGCTTAGAATATAGATTAGACAAGGGTAAGTTGAGTATGCTTGGTATGTTGGACTATTCAGGACTATGCTTAGACTAGTCAGGACTATGCTTAGACTATTCAGGACTATGCTTAGACTATTTAGGAATATGCTTAGAATACAGATTAGACAAGGGTAAGTTGAGTATGTTTTGGTATATTTGACTATGCTTAGACTATTCAGGAATATGCTTAGAGTGTTAGACTATTCAGGACTATGCTTGCCTTGGACTATTCAGGACTATGCTTGCCTTTGACTATTCAGGAGTATGCTTGGAGTGTTGGACTATTCAGGACTATGCTTGCCTTGGACTATTCAGGACTATGCTTGCCTTAGACTATTCAGGTGTATGCTTAGAGTGTTGGACTATTCAGGACTAGACAGGGATAAGTTGAGTATGCTTGGTATGTTCAGGAATATGCTTAGACTATTCAGGAATATGCTTAGACTATTCAGGAATATGCTTAGAGTGTTCAGGACTATGTTTAGACTATTCAGGACTATGTTTAGACTATTCAGGACTATGTTTAGACTATTCAGGACTATGCTTAGACTATTCAGGACTTTGCTTAGACTATTCAGGAATATATACTTAGAATATTAAACTCTTCAGGACTATACTTAGACTATTAAGGAATATGCTAAGAATATTGGGACTATTCAGGACTCAGCTGGGAAAAGTTGAATATGCTTGGTATATTGAACTATTCAGGACTATGCTTAGACTATTGGACTATTCAGGACTAGGCTTAGACTATTCAGGAATATGCTTAGACTATTTGACTATTCAGGACTAGATAGGGATAATTGAGTATGCTTGGTATATTGGACTATTCAGAACTATGCTTAGACAATTCAGGAATATGCTTAGAATATTGGACTATTCAGCAATCGTCTGGGAAAAGTCGAATATGCTTGGTATATTGAACTATTTACTATTTACAAAGGAATACAAAGGACCACTAGACAATAAACAGACCTAGTATTCATTATGAGTATATTTGAGTTTTCTACAATGGTAACTTAGAGAGAGAACTTTGATGCAAATTTTCACAACTTGAGGAGAGACTTTTGAAGCGAATTAATCAAACTGAGTAGGAGTGACTGGTGAAAGAGGATTACTAGTATTCATTATGAGTTTATTTGAGTTATCTGCTATGGTAACTTAGAGAGAGAACTTTGATGCAAATTTTCACAACTTGAGGAGAGACTTTTGAAGCGAATTAATCAAACTGAGTAGGAAGGACTGGTGAAAGAGGATTACTAGTATTCATTGTGAGTATATTTGAGTTTTTTTGCTATGGTAACTTAGAGAGAGACCTTTTATGTAAATTTTCACAACTTGAGGGGAGACTTTTGAAGCGAATATAATTAAAGTGAGTAGAATGACTGGTGAAAGAGGATTACTGATATGCTTACAGATTAACCCAACACCATTTCGAGTTAATTCTTTCCTTATTACGTTCCTTAGCGTGGATGGAAAACACTGATAAAGCAAATGTATTTAATATTATTGTACACTCGAGCTCGTAAATTCGCGACCATGTACAGTCGCGGTCAAATATAATCATCCATATAGGGGTAACTCACGTAAGAGTTTGACAGCTTTCCTCTGTTCCTTAGATGAAAAACTTTCCAATAAATAGGTTAACTACCATCTTTTAATTTAATACAAGTAGCTACACACTACTTAAAACAATAACATCATATGTGAACGTGAAAACATTAGACAGTAAATTGTTTGAGATACCCATATGTGGATGATTATTATTGACCACGATTGTACACTCGCAATCCAAAATATGTATCCAGGCTTGTTGCTTCGAATAGCCTGATCGAGTATTAAGTGAGCTCAAGCAAATATAAAACAGGATAAGCCTTGTAATTGGTTCACTAGTATGTCAAATGATTCGAAACTTCAACAACAAGACCTGGATACAAATATGAAACAGGATAAGCGTTGTAATTGGTGTTCACTACTATGTCAAATGATTCGAAACTTCAACAACAAGACCTGGATACAAATTTTGGATTGCGATTGGGAGTGCAACTTGATATTAATGTCATCTATGTTTATTTCTTAATCAGTGGCATTACACACTTTGTCAGAGCATCGTATAATAAGAGGCGTCATCTTTCTGCCTTCCCTCACAAAAAAAAAAAAAAAAAAAAAAAAAAAAAAATCCGGGGTTTATTATTTTTAATTTTCCAGACGAAAGAAGAGATTAAGGGATTATGAGTTTTGTGAGTAGCGGACCTTTTCACTCCTTAAGGGGGTGCCGGAGTAGGGGGACAGGCTTTGGGGGGGGTTTGGGGGGGTGCGGGAATAGGGGGACAGGCTTGGGGGGGGGTTTGGGGGGTGCGGGAATAGGGGGACAGGCTTTGGGAGGGGTTGGGGGGTGCGGGAATAGGGGGACAGGCTTGGGGGGGGTTTGGGGGGGTGCGGGGAATAGGGGGTCAGGCTTGGGGGGGGGGGGTAGAAAGCCTGTCCCCTATTCCCGCACCTCCTTAACCTCCCCCCCCCAAGCCTGTCCCCCCTACTCCCGCACCGCCCAAAACCCCCCGCACCCCCCCCCCCAAGCCTGTCCCCCTATTCCCGCACCCCCTTAAGGACCCTGTGATCGTGTATAAAAAAAATTGGAGGCTTCTGATTCCTCCTAACTATGCCATGAAACAAACAAGCTCCTTCTATATAGGTGTGTGTGTGTGTGTGTGTGTGTGTGTGTGTATGTGTATGTGTATGTGTGTGTGTATGTGTATGTGTATGTGTGTGTGTGTGTGTGTGTGTGTGTGTGTGTGTGTGTGTATGTGTATGTGTGTGTGTGTGTGTGTGTGTGTGTGTGTGTGTGTAAGTGTATGTGTGTGTGTGTGTGTGTGTATTTGTATGTGTGTGTGTGTGTGTGTGGTGTATGTATGTGTGTGTGTATGTATGTGTATGTGTGTGTGTGTGTGTGTGTGTGTGTTTCGTGGCAATATTTGAAGGACTCATTTACCTCCAATTTTCTGACTACATCACACACACACAGGGTCCCTTAAAAAAAAAAAAAAAAAAAAAAAAAAAAAAAAAATTATCCATGAGTAGTAAATTCTTGGGTCTTTCTTTTATTTTCTTTCCACTTCCCTGACACACACACACACAGAAGGAAATAAGAGGATTATGAACTCCTTAAGTAAACTATACAAAAGTTTACTTACTACCTTCTTAAAAGAGATGAAGGAATATTTATTTATATATAATTTTCCCCCTGGAATATTTTTATTTTTTATATATAATTTACCCCATGGAATATTTATAATTTATATATATATAATTTTCCACCTGGAATATTTATAATTTATATATATATAATTTTTCCATTGGAATATTTATAATTTATATATATATAATTTCCCACTTAAATATTTATATAATTTATATATATAATTTCTCCATGGAATATTTTTAATTTAGATATATATAATTTCCCACTTGAATATTTATAATTAATATATACAATTTCCCCCCTGGTGTTGTTCTATTTAAGGTTCAGCATCTGGTGTGTTTTGTTCATGGAGTGAGAGTTGTGTTTTGGTGTGAGAGTTGTGGAGAGTCAGCATGTGGTGAGTGTCTGTATGAAACACACTCCCCTCCTCACCACCACGTCACCAAGCTCACCAGACAACACCAGGATTATATTATTGAAGTGAGCTTATATGATTACGTTACTGAGTTGAGCTTACGTTACTGTGGTGAGCTTATAAGATTACGTTACTGAGATGAGCTTACGTTACTGAGGTGAGCTTATAAGATTACGTTACTGAGATGAGCTTACGTTACTGTGGTGAGCTTATAAGATTACTTTACTGAAGTGAGCTTATATGATTACGTTATTGAGGTGAGGTTATAAGGTTATGATTTATTTCTGAGGTGAGGTTATAAGACTATGATTTATTTCTGAGGTGAGGTTGTAAGACTATATTTTATTACTGAAGTGAGCTTATAAGATTATATTTTATTACTGAGGTGAGGTTATATGATTACGTTACTGATGTGAGCTTATGAGACTATATTTTATTATTGAAGTGAGCTTATATGATTACGTTACTGATGTGAGCTTATAAGACTATATTTTATTATTGAGATGAGCTTATAAGACCTTATTTTATTACTGAGGAGAGCTTATAAGATTACGTTACTGAGTTGAGCTTACGTTACTGAGGTGAGGTTATAAGACTATATTTTTATTACTGAGGTGAGGTTATAAGACTACTTTACTGATGTGAGCTTATAAGATTATGATTTATTTCTGAGGTGAGGTTATAAGATTATGATTTATTTCTGAGGTGAGGTTATAAGACTATATTTTATTACCGAGGTGAGGTTATAAGATTATATTTTATTACTGAGGTGAGGTTATAAGACTATTCATTACTCGAGTAAACATTTTGCTTTTTCAGTAACTATAGTGAAATCCAAGTTATATTAATTGATACAAAGCGTTTACATACACACACACACACACACACACACACACACACACACACACACACACACACACACACACACACACACACACACACACACACACACACAACACACACACACACACACACACACACACACACACACACACACACACACACACACACACACACACACACACACACACACACACACACACACTCTCTCTCTCTCACACACACACACTCACAATTTCACACACACACACACACTCTCTCTCTCTCACACACACACACACACACACACACACACAATCTCTCTCTCTCACACACACACACACACACACAGGATATGTACACTTGCACTTTTACAGCAGATGATGGAGTCAGAGTAAAAGAAAACTGTGGTGCTAGAGTGAAAGTGTTAGCATGTTACTTTCTGCTTCACTGGGTGCTCATTGTACATAATATTAGTTTTGATAGACGTGTGTGTGTGTGTGTGTGTGTGTGTGTGTGTGTGTGTGTGAGAGAGAGAGAGAGAGAGAGAGAGAGAGAGAGAGAGTGTGTGTGTGAGTGTGATTGTGTGTGTGTGTGTGTGTGTGTGTGACGGTGTGTGTGTGATTGAGCGTATACGATTGTGTGTATAAGTGTGAAGGTGTGAGTGTGTGTAAGTCGTGAGGACGTGAGCGTGTATGTATGTGTATGTATGTGTGTGTGTATGTATGTGTATATATGTGTGTGTGTGCATAATAACAAAAACACACTATCTAACCAGAGTGTACGCATCCGAGCAACACGTCTGGTCAAACAACTCAGCAACGCAAGCGAAGACAACACGAACAGCGTCACAACAGCTCTAGTGAACCTGGCAGAACAATTAAGACAACGCCGACGTCTGCACCACCTTCTACAGGAGTCAAGGACGGTAAGGGCGGCGGCAAGGGCATCCACAACACTCACAGCATCCACCGCCGCCGCCACAGCGATTGCGGATATTCAACACAGGTTCCAAGATGCTCATATCACCACGGATACTAGAGTGTGGGTGGGTGGTCCAGGTGCACCCGCTTCACCTATTGATATGATAACACCCACACCAAACACACCCACATACATATATTCACCTACTACCCCCACCCACACCCACATATTCACCTACCAGCCCACCCACATATTCATATTCAACCTACCACCCCACCAACACCCACACACAAATACTTACCTACCACACCACCCACACCCTCACCTACCACACCCCCCACTCCCTCATCTACCACCCCACCCACACCCACTTCCCTCACCTACCACCCCACCCACTCCCACACACACATATTCACCACCCACAACACCCCACTCCCACTTATATTCCTTCCACACCTCCACACCCCACACTGCAATTCAACAACAACACAACATCTTTATCTCAGAATACTTTAAACATACCTTCCTATAATTCAATTGACACAGAGACATTTACTACTACTACTACTACTACTACTACTACTACTAC
>JAWQEG010006966.1:0-5000 GCA_033782935.1 Petrolisthes cinctipes
ATGGATGGCAGAGGTGGAATTTCGCTCTTGACTGCTGCTGCTTGTGTGGGTACGGACGGAGGCTGGGGTTTTCACTTTATTGCCCCTCATCTTGAAGGAAGGAAGGATGGAAGGATGGATGGATGGGTGGAGGAAAGGAGGATATGAAGAAAGGATGGGTGGATGGAAGGATGGGTGGAAGAAGGGAAGGGTGGAAGGAAGAAAGATAGGAAGGAAGGATGGGTGGAAGATATGAAGGAAGTAAGGATGGATGGAAGGAAGGATGGGTGGAAGATATGAAGGAAGTAATGAAGGGTGGAAGAAAGAAAGATAGGAAGGGTGGAAGGAAGATTGATAGGAAGGAATAAGGATAGGGAGGAATGATAGATGGAAGGATAGGAATGAAGGAAGGAAGAATGGGAGAGAGAAACGAGAGAAGTGAGGAAAGAAGAAAGGTATGCAAAGATGGATAGAAGGAAGAAAGATTGGAAGGAAAAAATGAGAGGGAAAAACGAAGGAGGAAAGAAAAAATAAGGGAAACACTAAGGAAGAAAGGAAAGGAGAAAGGAATGAAAATAGGAAGGACAAAAATGAGGAAAAAACGAAGGAGGGAAAGAAAAAATGAGGGAAAAACGAAGAAAGGAAGGAATAAAGGAAGAAAGGAAGGAAGGGATATGTAAAAAGTGGTTCCAAAGGAAGGAAGAAAGGAAGGAAGGGATATGTAAAAAGTGGTTCCAAACGAAGGAGAAAAAAAAATGAGGGGAAAAACGAAGGAGGGAAAGAAAAAATGAGGGGAAAACGAAGGAGGGAAAGAAAAAAATGAGGGGAGGAAAGAAAAATGAGGGGAGAAACGAAGAGAAAGAAAAAACTAAGAAAGGAAGGAAGGAAGAAAGGAAGAAGGGATATGTGAAAAGTGGTTCCTCTCTCATTCTACGTCGCTTATATTCTTCCTTTCTCCCTTTTCTCTTCATTTTCTCCCTTTCTCCATTTTCTCTTCATTTTCTTGTTTCCTGTCACTCACTTTCAACCCATTTTCACATTCCTCTCTTGTTATTCTCTTCTTTTCATTTTCTCTTTTAATTTTTCTTCTTCATGGCTGGCTGTTATCTTTATTGTCTTACATTTTTATAAATTTTCTACATATGTTTTCTTCATTTTCATCTTCTCATCTTCCTTGCCTCTTCCTTCCATCTCATTCTGGTATATCTGGTTTCTTCTTTCTATTCCTTTATCCATTTCTTTTCTCTTCATTATTCACTCTTTCCACTCTTTATCATATTTTTCATATTATTATTATTATTATTATTATTATTTTCGTTTTCCTCCATTCCTCCATTCTCTCACGAGTTTTCTCTCTCCACAGTCCGCTCTTTTTCCCATTTCTTTGACTTTTGCTAAATCTTTTAATATCACCTAATCTTCCTCCTTTCTTTCCTCCATTCTACTTTCATACTTCTCTCTCTCTCTCTCTCTCTCTCTCTCTCTCTCTCTCTCTCTCTCTCTCTCTCTCTCTCTCTCTCTCCTTTCCTTTGTTCTTCTCTGCCTTCTTGTCCTTGTATCCATATTTACTCATTTTCCCTCAACTCCCTTTTCGATATTCCCTTTCTATTCATTCCATTCCATTTCTTTCTTTCTCTTCCACCTCTTTAATTCTTTCTTCGTTCTTCACCTCTTTGCTTTCCTTCCTTCTTTATCCTTTGTTCTACATTTCCTTTGTTTTTATCGCCTTTCCTCCACTTTCCTTTGTTACACGCGTAAATCTTTTCTATGCATGCACTTTTATTATCATTATCTCTCTCGTTATCTTTATTACAAATCAATATTCCTCTTAACATCTTGTACTCATTCATTCATTCTGTTTCTTATTCTGTCTCTCATATCTCACTCTTTCTCTCTTACACTCTCATTCTGTCTCTCATATCTCCCACTCGTTCTCTCTTACACTCTCATTCTGTCTCTCATATCTCCCACTCTCATTCTGTCTCTCATATCCCACTCTTTCTCTCTTACACTCTCATATCTTCCACTCTTTCTCTCTTACACTCTCATTCTGTCTCTCATATCCCACTCTGTCTCTCTTACACTCTCATTCTGTCTCTCATATATCCCACTCTTTCTCTCTTACACTCTCATTCTGTCTCTCATATCCCACTCTTTCTCTCTTACACTCTCATTCTGTCTCTCATATCTCCCACTCTTTTTCTCTTACACTCTCATTCTGTCTCTCATACCTCCCACTCTTTCTCTTTTACACTCTCATTCTGTCTCTCATATTCCACTCTTTCTCTCTTACACTCTCATTCTGTCTCTCATATCTCCCACTCTTTCTCTCTTACACTCTCATTCTGTCTCTCATATCCCACTCTTTCTCTCTTACACTCTCATTCTGTCTCTCATATTTCCCACTCTTTCTCTCTTACACTCTCATTCTGTCTCTCATATTCCACTCTTTCTCTCTTACACTCTCATTCTGTCTCTCATATCTCCCACTCTTTCTCTCTTACACTCTCATTCTGTCTCTCATATCTCCAACTCTTTCTCTCTTACACTCTCATACTTACTTCTTCCGTTCCCCAATTCTTTTCATTAATTCCTCTTTCATATTTCCCTTTCCATCCCTTGTGTTTACTTCCTATAGAGCCCATTATAATTTTTATCACAATTTGTCATTCATTCCTCTATACTCCATTTTCCCATCTATTGTCCCTTTATCATTCTCCCAAAATTTGTTATTCATTCCAGAACACACTTTTCATTTCCACTGCCTTCATCCTCTTTGTTCGTCATAATTTCCCCACATGTTCCACGTCCAATATTAAATACGTAGCGAAATTTTAGGCATTCCTCCCCTCAGCTTCCCTCTCCTCTCCTCCTCCTCTTCCTCCTCTGGCTTCACTAGTAATCTCTCTCCCTCATACACCAACACCATCACTACCACCACAACCAGTCTCCCCTTGTGTATCCCTCTAGCGTGTGTGTGTGTGTGTATGTGTGTGGAGTGTGTGTGTGTGTGTGTGTGTGTGTGTATGTGTGGAGTGTGTGTGTGTGTGTGTGTGTGTGTGTGTGTGTGTGTGTGTGTGTGTGTGTGTGTGTGTGTGTGTGTGTGTTCTCCCTCTCTCCCTTCCATTGTTTTCCTTTAGTTTTCATCCGTTTCTGACAGTCGCTCTCACTCTCTGTCTTTTTCTCGTTGCATCGTAGTTGATATGGCATTCCTTGTTCCCCATGTCAGACTTTTACACACCCGAAGCATTATCATCGGGTAGAGTAAGTATACCAGTGTACATTATGACATTCGTAGTCTTCTGTAAACCCTATCGTCCAACTCACTTAATTAGAAGTGATATTTTTATTGGATATTTAACACCGACAACCTCTTAGTGACCAAAACAGTTGATAGATTAGAAGGCCCACTAGAAATATACAGATAAATAACTTCGGGTGTACTATCAGAGACAAAACACGTGTCTATGTCTTGTCCAATGATTTAATATAACTTGTGAAACATAATGAAA
Organism: Petrolisthes cinctipes; assembly: GCA_033782935.1. Lineage (NCBI taxonomy): Eukaryota > Metazoa > Arthropoda > Malacostraca > Decapoda > Porcellanidae > Petrolisthes > Petrolisthes cinctipes. The sequence continues at coordinate 3,492 of JAWQEG010006966.1, forward strand.
AACCTCACCACAGTAACGTTCATGCCCAGTAATGTTTAGACTTCTAACATTATATTTTCACCTGATTTCACGACACGAGTTTTGTCTTTGATAGTACAGTACATAACTCCCTTGGGTTTGAATATAAATGCGACCTTTTGTTCTTCGTCACCAAAAGCGAACAACTTCCATCTTTTTAATACACGTATCCAACCTGATAGAATTGAATGATGTGGTAACGTGTGTGTGTATGTTTAATCTGGAGCAAATGATTCCTCCAAACTATTTTAAGCAACAGAAGACCATTATATTTTTGTTCATCTGGTCCTGTTTCTTGGCATAAATTGGAGGAATCAAGGCACTCCAATATAACAAAAGTGAATTACCCCCTTAACGTGTCTCACTCCCTGGGCCATATTCAAGAACGTTTGTGGTGCATACGATGGTGTGGTACCGGTACAATGGCTCCATAGACAAACAAAAGAGCCGTCGTACAGTAGTCTACCACACCATCGTATACACCATGGATTATCTTGAATACGGCCCCACAGTCTCACCAGTTTCCCTTCCCTTCTGATGCCGTCTCTGTGCTTCCTTGTCTCCCCTCACCCAGACACTACTACCCTTCCCTTCCCTGTGTCCAAATGCACCCCTCATCTCATCTCGGAAAACTCCCCTCAGCGTCTCTCGTTAAAGGGAGCTCCCCTCTCTCTCTCTCTCTCTCTCTCTCTCTCTCTCTCTTTGTTTGTGTATTCATTCTCAAGACAACGCCTCACATTCTTTGTATCTACTGTATGTTAGTATCCTCTCTCTCTCTCTCTCTCTCTCTCTCTCAAAGAATAAAGTACCAGCCATAATTACCAAAGCTCTTTCCCTTTTTATACGCGTCAGAAATTATCTCCATTGATGAGAGACGACCACGTGTTACCTCCCCTCTGCCTCCCCTTGATCCACTCCCCTCCCTCCGCTCCAGACTTCCCCTCGTCGAATCACCAGCCTCGGGGCCCGGCTTGACCAATCACAGAGCGGCCCTGGGGAGTGACGTCATACCATGGAGATCTGATTGGCCCACACCCCTCGCCACTCACTTATATATTCTTCCCACTCCTTCGCCTCAAAACTCATCATTAATTTTTACCCCTTCTTGCAATTACTATTTACCGAGGGATATAAATACGACTTGGGGAATGGGAACAGTAAATGAAGAGAAGGACCCACTGAACTGTATGGTGGAAGCGAGAGAAAGTTTGTGTCGCGGAAGTTGGCATCGATTCTCATGGGAGTGTGACGTCATGGTGTGTATGGGAAAGTAGGCAGTAGCAAGCGTGGGTGCGGACTGATAAGACGCACGGTGGAGTCGGCACGTGTCGGGCAACAGGTGTTTTCGCAGGTGTGTGTGTGTGTGTGTGTGTGTGTGAAAAAGAAAGGAGGTAATCAAATGCCATATTATAGGACAGGAGGAGTAGAGAGCACACAACTCCAATGCCTTCAGAGGGAAGAACCAAAACAATGGGTCGATTTTTTGAACGG
>JAWQEG010006966.1:12500-21230 GCA_033782935.1 Petrolisthes cinctipes
GGGGGGAAGGTTAACAAAGGAAAGAGTTGTTAATGAAGCCAGGGACAAGGAAGGTGTGAAGGGAGCGGGCAATATTATGGACAGTGTGATAAAAGAAGAAAGATAAGACCCCGGGGTTGGAAGGAGATTATGGAAAATGTGAAAATATCAGATACACGCTAAGGGGACAAAAGGAAAAGTGAGGACAAGGAGGGAGAGATACAGAGATGAGAGGAGAATTAAGGAAGTGAGAAGAGAGAGAGAGAGAGAGAAGAATGGAGGAGAAAGGTGGGGGAAGTAAGTGAGGGAGAAGATGTGAGGAGAGAGCTTGGAAGAAGTAGAGTAGATGTGTCATATTGAGAGTGTAAGATGGAGAAAAAAATGGAAATATCGATATGGAAAAAAACAATAATTATCAAGAAAAACAGAACATTTAAATCTCACAAGTAACTCAATTGATGCATACACATATACATACACACATCCATACAGACATACACAGATACATACATACATAGTCAGATAAACAGATAATAAATTAATTAATACATTCATATATAAAGACAACATAGATGGTGAGAGAATAATGTTTGGTTAAGGGAAGGTATTCATTCTTGTTGGTGAATTTGAAGGTCTGTGATTCCCCCAAACTATGCCATGAAATAGATTCCCCCTATTAGTACCAATGAGTGTGTGTGTTTCCTGGTAGAGTTAGGAGGAATCAGTAGCCTTCCAATTTACCAACAAGAGAAATCTCCCCTTAATATACCCAGGAATATATCTGCAATAAACTGATATAATGGTTCCTGTTTCAAGCTGCCTTATATAGGAATTATAAAAGGAATTAAAAAAAAAATATATATATTATTAAGGGGGAGGTTTTGTGTTGGTAAATCTGGAGTAACTGAATCCTCCAAACTATTCCAAGCAACAGAACACCATTATATATTTACACTCTTCTGGTCGTGTTTCCTAGTATTGGTGTGGAGGAATCAAGGCACTCCAATGTAACCAAAAATGAATTGCCACCTTAATGCACTAGTGTCACATGGTTCACCCACTTTATCTTCCAATGCACGTGCAATTTCCGGCCAGACATAAGAGATTTTCTGATTGAGAGTGGCGCCTTTTGGGGATTTTCTCAAGTCGTGAAATTGGAGTGCTTCTGGTTCCTCCAAACTCCTCCATATATATACTAGCTGAGGATCTGTTTTGTAGTATATTTTGGAGGAATCTATAGTACTCCAATTCCCCTCTTTGTTTCCCACTGGTTCTTATACATTGTTTGATTAGTAATGATATAAAAAACAAAATGTATTTCACTCTTACTTATATATTATTAGTAATTATATAAAAAAAACAAAATATATTTAACTCTTACTTATATATTATTAGTAATGATATAAACAGCAATATATATTTCACTCTTACTTATATATTATTAGTAATGATATAAATTGCAATATATATTTCACTCTTACTTATATATATATTTACATAAGAATACAATAGTGTTGAAAAAGTGTTAAGGTGCCTAATTAATTACTCGTTGGAAGAGTCAGTAAAAAATAACATTTGTAATTATCTTCTACACTATCATTTTCTAGTACTGCAACTTAATTGAAAAAAAAAAAAAAAAAAGTCATTACATTTATGGTCTGGTTCACCAAACAATTATATACCTAATTTTTTTCATTCGTAATTAACTGTGGCGAGTTTAAATGAAATGTTCAAAGACTGGGTTATAAATTAAAATAACTTTCACTAACACATACGTACTGTAGGGAACAATAGTCTCTGGTAAAAGTTAGTAGAGATACAAACAAGTCTTCTTAAGGGGGAAGTTTTGTGTTGGTAAATCTGGAGCAACTGAATCCTCCAAACTATTCCAAGCAACAGAACACTATTATTTTTCTCTTATGGTCCTGTTTCCTAGCATACTTTGGAGGAATCAAGGCACTGCAATGTACCAAAAAAGAATTACCACCTTAAGGGACCCTGTGATGTAGTCAGAATATTGGAGGTAAATGAGTCCTTTCAGATATTGCCACGAAACACCACCTATATGGAAGGAGCTTTTTCGTGGCATAGTCAGGAGGAATCAGAAGCCACCACCAATTTTCATACATGATCACAGGGTTCTTAAGGGGGTGCGGTAGTAGGGGACAGGCTTGGGGGGGGGGAGTAGGGGGACAGGATTGAGGAGGGGGTAGAAAGCCTGTCCCCTATTCCCGCACCCCCCTACCCCCCCCCAAGCCTGTCCCCCTACTCCCGCACCCCCCCAAGCATGTCCCCTACTCCCGCACCCCCCTAAACCCCCCCAAGCCTGTCCCCCTATTCCCGCACCCCCTTAAATGAAAGTACTATTTAATTCAACTATTATCATACACAGCAGGGCTTCTGATGTCCGTTTCCTCACTCTCTCCCTCCCTCCTTCCTTCCCTCCTTCTTTCCTCTCTCGTCTTTCCTCCGTATTTCATCCTAGGTATGTCAAGTTAAGTCCATATATATTAAAACATCTATTTTAAACTGGATAAAGGCAAGGAAAAGTATAGAAATTTCTGAATGAACTGTATATGTTCGCACACAAACAAATAAACACACACACACACACACACAAACAAACAAACAAACAAACACACACACACAAACAAACAAACACACACACAAGCAAACATACAAACACACACACTACCAAACATGATCATAACACGCATACTTCACATAAGTACTTGAAAAGCACCAATCGACCATGACTACTAATTAAACACTTCAGCATACAAACCAAACACATGCTGTCTCTCTCTCTCTCTCTCTCTCTCTCTCTCTCTCTCTCTCTCTCATACACACGGTACACTCTGTCTGTCTACTACTGTCTGTTTGTCTGTCTACTACTGTATGTTTGTGTGTCTGTCTGTCTAACTACTGTCTGTTTGTCTGTCTAACTACTGTCTGTTTGTCTGTCTAACTACTGTCTGCCTGTCTGTCTACCATTCCTTGTGTGGCAGTTGACTCGTCTCTCTTGCTGTCTGTCTACTACTGTCTGTTTGTCTGTCTAACTACTGTCTGTCTGTCTGTCTAACTACTGTCTGTCTGTCTGTCTAACTACTGTCTGTTTGTCTGTCTAACTACTGTCTGTCTGTCTGTCTACTACTGTCTGTTTGTCTGTCTAACTACTGTCTGTCTGTCTGTCTAACTACTGTCTGTCTGTCTGTCTAACTACTGTCTGTTTGTCTGTCTACTACTATCTGTCTGTCTGTCTAACTACTGTCTGTCTGTCTGTCTGTCTATCTCTAACTACTGTCTGTTTGTCTGTCTACTACTGTCTGTATGTCTGTCTACAGCTGTCTGTTTGTCTGTCTAAGTACTGTCTGTCTGTTTGTCTGTCTATCTACTACTGTCTGTCTGTCTGTCTAACTACTGTCTGTTTGTCTGTCAAACTACTGTCTGTTTGTCTGTCTAACTACTGTCTGTCTGTTTGTCTGTCTAACTACGGTCTGTTTGTCTGTCTACCATTCCTTGTGTGGCAGTTCACTCGTCTCTCTCGCTGACTGTCTAACTACCGTCTGTCTGTCTGTCTAACTACTGTCTGTTTGTCTACCGTTCCTTGTGTTGCAGTTCACTCGTCTCTCTCGCTGACTGTCTAACTATTGTGTCTCTCCCTCAAACCCTAATTGGCCCCCTCTGGCAGTAGTCTACATACACGGTAAACGCAATAACGAGAGACCTTTTGTGTGTGACCGCCATTGTTCCGCCGTTGGCATTCTAATAACACCGGCTGTGTCATTTTAAAGATACCATATATATACAGTATATATATTAGTCTATGAAACGTGTATGAAATTTACTGATAGGAAGTTACACATGATCACACCAAGGGAAGATATGAGGCTTATAATCAGTAAATCCCCTTATAGTCAAAGTTCTTTCAAGAGATGTGGTTGAACAAATTGCTCTCGTTTCGGTTCTCTGGTTCCCATTACGTTTGTCATTCTCTAAGATGGACTAATTTTTGGTGCCATTACCTCAATTTCGTGGAGTGGTTATATGGCTCCCTGGGGCGTCCTGTGTGCCGAGTTGGGACGACACACAGGTCAGTTTTCAGGGTCAGAGCAAAAACATAGTGACGAATGGACACCTGAGCCACACAACTTGCAGGGCTGGTGAAGGTTGACAGAGACGCTTTGGTGCTGCAGTGACATGACCAAAACCTAACCTAACCTAACCAAAATTTTGCAAGTGTGCCTGATCAAACAGACACTTTTCATCTTCAAGTGCATATGAGACAAAATTAGACAAACTCTTTTTATGAGCCAAAATTGGACAAACTCTTTTTATTTTCAAATGCAAGTGTGCCTGATCAAACATATACTTTTCATCTTCAAGTGCAAATGAGCCAAAATTAGACAAACTCTTTTTATTTTCAAATGCAAGTGTGCCTGATCAAACAAATACTTTTCATCTTCAAGTGCAAATGAGACAAAATTACACAAACTCTTTTTATTTTCAAATATATACATTTTTATTTCAAGTGCAAATGAGCCAAAAAATTAGACACACTCTTTTTATTTTCAGATGCAACTGTACCGAAATCAGACAAGCGCTTTTCATCTGTTTTAACATTATTTTAAATAGTATTGATTTAGATAGTAAAAAAAACAAAAAAAACATGTGTGATTGGTAAGGACGATAACGTTAAATAATTATGATGTGGATGTGGACCAGAACGGGAAAATAAAATGGATTAAGTGGGCCTCATTTTATTGTAGGTTCAGTAAATGGGATTGTAAGTACACTCGCAATCCATAATATGTATCCAGACTTGCTTCGAATAGCCTGATCGAGTATTAAGCGAGCTCAAGCAAATATAAAACAGGATAAGCGTTGTAATGGGTTCACTAGTATGTCAAATGATTCGAAACTTCAACAAGACCTGGATACAAATTTTGGATTGCGAGTGTACAGTAGTGGTAAGTGTCAACATTGAAGACACAAATCACTAGGAATTCTATAACAATAAAAATAATAATGGTTCCAAGAGGTAAAAAAAAAAATAATGAAATGAACAAAAAAGAAAACTAAACCTCAGCAGACGAAAAGAACAAGGGGGGAAAAAAAAAGGGAGGCAGTTAGAGTAGGATATATGGGTGCTATTTCCCCCTTAATCCCCCCCCCTACTCTTCTTACATCACCCCCCTCACCACATATATATATTTTTTTTAAGTCATGCAGTATCTTTTGTTATATTCTCTCACCAAGATATGTTTCATGTGTATTTCATTAATTTTCCTCTCCAACTTTCTATTTCTCTCTTCCTTTCATTATCTCTCATTTTCTTCTCTATTTCTCATCTTCTCTATCTCTCATTTTCTTCTCTATTTCTCATCTTCTTCTATCTCTCATTTTCTCTATCTCTCATCTTCATTATCTCTCATTTTCTTCTCTATTTCTCATCTTCTCTATCTCTCATTTTCTCTATTTCTCATTTTCTCTATCTCTCATTTTCTCTATCTCTCATCTTCTTCTATCTCTCATCTGCTCTATCTATCATCTTTCCTCAGTAAAAAAAAAAAAAAAAAAAAAAAAAAAATCTATGGAAATTGGGTATGAAATTCACGACTTATTTTCTGGAGTTGTTAGTCAAATTATGAAGAGCCAAAGAAAATATTATATGTTTACTGTAGTGTCCTTCTGTGTGTATATAGTAACCCTCTCTTTTATAGTCTCTCTTTTATCATGTCACTTGATTTTTCTCTATCTCTCTGTTTCTCTGTCTTCTCATTTTCTTTTCTTTTTTGTGTGTTTCATCGTAGTCTCTCCAATTTTCTCTCTTTCCATTATCAATATACTTTATTATTATATTCCATTGCCCTCTTCCTTAGTCATTCAGTCAGAGAGTTAGTCAGTTAGTTTGTCTGTATGAATATATGTATGTGTATATATATGTCTGTCTGTGTATGAGTGAGTGGAAGTCTGTCTCTCTGTCTGTCAGTCTGTCTCATTTCTCTCACACTCCTTCATCTCTTTCTTTCATTATCCCTCTCCTCCTCCTCCTCCTCCTCTACCTTCTTGCCCCATTCCAAACCCTCATTTCTTTCCTCAAGTTTCCAGACGCTGAGTTTTCTTTTGCCTCGGCATTCTCCTTTTCTCACACCCTCAAACTTTTCCCTCTTTCCCTTCCCTCTTCTCTGTGTGGATGTTACTATACCTTATACCCTTGTCTCTGGAGTGGGCCTTATTTTTTTTATCTGTCCCTTTCATTAATTAATCTTCACACTCCCTATGATTCCTTATATATTCTTTTTCTTTACTCTATCTTTCTCTCTCTCTCTCTCTCTCTCTTTCTTTACTCTCTCTCTCTCTCTTTCTTTACTCTCTCTCTCTCTTTCTTTACTCTCTCTCTCTCTCTCTCTCTCTCTCTCTCTCTCTCTCTCTCTTTACTCTCTTCCTTTACTCACTCTCTCTCTCTCATTCTTTACTCTCTCTCTCTCTTCCTTTACTCACTCTCTCTCACTCTATCTCTCTCTCTCTCTCTCTCTCTCTCTCTCTCTCTCTCTCTCTCTCTCTCTCTCTCTCTCTCTCTCACACACACACACACACACACACATTCACAAGGAGTGGAATTAAAAAAAAGTGTAAAAAATGAGGCTAATTACCCCAGGGTAGTTAAGGCCAAATGACGTCATCTGCCAGGGCCCACAAGACTTAATGAGGGTCGCTTTACTCTTGGTGCCGCTTGAGTGATGTGTCATGCTGTGTGGTGTGGTGAGTGGTGTGGTGATGAGAGGTGTGGTGATGTGAGGTGTGGTGATGAGAATGAGAGGTGTGGTGTGATGTGTGGTTATGTGGTGTGTTGTGATGTGATGTGTGTAGTGATGTGATGTGATGTATGGTGTGGTGATGAGAGGTGTGGTGTGATGTGTGGTGTGGTGATGAGAGGTGTGGTGTGGTGATGTGAAGTGTGGTGTGATGTGTTTTGATGAGATGTGTAGTGTGCAAAGTGTGGTGGTGGTATGGATGAGATGTGTGGTGATGTGTGATGGTGGTGTGATGTGTGTGGTGATGTGATGTGAAATGGTGTGAAGTGTGGAGATGTGATGTGTGTAGTGATGTGATGTGATGTAAGGTGGTGGTGTGATGCGTGGTAGTGTCAAGCAGTGAGAGATGTGAAGTATGTGGTGTGTGGTGGTGTGTGGTGTGAGGTGTGAAGTGTGGGTGTGTGATGATAGAGAGAGACAGACAGACAGACAGATATACAAGCACAGAGAGATAGAGAAGAAGATGACAGAGAGAAGATGATGAGAGATAGAGAAGAAGATGAGAGACAGAGAAGAAAATGAGAGATAGAAGAAGATGAGAGACAGAAGAAGAAGATAAGAGATAGAGAAGAAGACGAGAGATAGAAGATGAGACAGAGATGATGAGAGATAGAAGATGAGAGATAGAGAAGAAGACGAGAGATAGAGAAGAAGATGAGAGATAGAGAAGAAGATGAGAGATAGAGGAAGAAGATGAGAGATAAAGAAGATGAGAGACAGAGAAGATGATGAGAGATAAAGAAGATGAGAGATAGAGAAGAACAATGAGAAATAATGAAAGGAAGAGAGAAATACAAAGTTGGAGAGAAAAATTAATAAAATACACATGCAACATATCTTAGTGAGGGAATATAATAAAAGATACTGTATGACAAAAAAAAAAAAAAAAAAAAAAACAAAAACAAAATAATAATAATAATAATAATAATAAAAAAAAATAAGCGAGAAACATAGTGATAACAATGATAAAGTCACTAATGAAGAAAATTTGGTCATAATAAAGATAAAGGCCAGACGATGAGAAGGAATGTAAAGAATTAACCCATGTGATGACATGAGGGTGTTGAGTAATGAGGAAAATGAAGTGAGGAAAGTAGGTGGGTAATGAGGAAAATGAAGTGAGGAAAGGAGGTGAGTAATGAGGCGAATGAAGAGAATGAAGTGAGGGAAGGAGGTGAGTAATGAGGAGAATGAAGTGAGTAATGAGGAAAGGAGTGAGTACTGAGTGAAGATGAAGTGAGGAAAAGGAGGTGGGTAATGACGAGAATGAAGTGAGCAATGAGGAAAATGAAGTGAGGGAAGAGGTGAGTAATGAGGAGAATGAAGTGAGTAATGATGACATGAGGGAGGTGAGTAATGAGGAAAAATGAGGAGAGGAAAGGAGTGAGTAATGAGGGAAATGAAGTGAGAGGAAGGAGTGTAGGAGAATGAAGTGAAGAGAGGGAAGGAGGTGAGTAATGAGAAGAATGAAGTGAGTAATGAGGAAAATGAGGAGAGGAAAGGAGTGAGTAATGAGGAGAATGAAGTGAGGAAAGGAGTGTAGGAGAATGAAGTGAAGAGAGGGAAGGAGGTGAGTAATGACGAGAAATGAAGTGAGGGAAGGAGGTGAGTAATGAGGAAAATGAAGTGAGGAAAGGAGGGTGGGTAATGATGAGAATGAAGTGAGGGAGGAAAGGAGTGAGTAATGAGGAATATGAAGTGAGGAAAGGAGTGAGTAATGAGTAGAATGAAGTGCGGGAAGGAGGTGGGTAATGAGGAGAATGAAGTGTGGGAAGGAGGTGAGTAATGAGGAGAATGAAGAGAGGGAGGAAAGGAGTGTGTAATAAGGAGAATGAAGTGAGGGAGGAAAGGAGTGAGTAATGAGGGGAATGAGGAGAATGAAGTGAGGGAAGGAGGTGAGTAATGAGGAGAATGAAGTGAGGAAAGGGGTGAG
>JAWQEG010006967.1:2500-52500 GCA_033782935.1 Petrolisthes cinctipes
GTGTGTGTGTGTGTGTGTAGAATGAGATGTTGTGTGTGTGTGTGTGTGTGTAGAATGAGATGTTGTGTGTGTGTGTGTGTGTGTAGAATGAGATGTTGTGTGTAGACTGAGATGTTGTATGTGTGTATGTGTGTGTGTGTGTGTAGAATGAGATGTTGTGTGTGTGTGTATGTTGTGTGTGTGTAGAATGAGATGTTGTGGGTGTGTGTGTGTGTGTGTGTGTGTGTGTCGGTATTTTCCTCCCTATCACCCCCATCCACACACCTTCATCCCTCACCCACAACACCACCACAACACACCCCACCTTCCACCCCCACCACCACAACACACCCCACCTTCTACCACCACCACCACAACAACACACCCCACATTCACCAATCACCTTCCCCTTCACCACCACCACAACACACCCCTACCACAACAACACACCCCACCTCCACCACCCCCATCACCACAACCACAACACACCCCACCTTCCACCTCCACCACCACAACACACCCCTACCATCACCCCCAACACCCCCATCACCCCCACCCCACCTTCACCCCCAGTTATCTTTTTAATATAACCAGCCAACCAGGGGGGGGGGGGGAGAGGGGGGTTTGGGCCAAGCCTGAAATACGCTATTGGCTTCATGGGCCGAATTGAAAATTTTTCCATACACATAAACAGATTCAGGAATACGTTTTGCATAATGCATTTACCAAGAGACGGATGGTGTGTGTGTGTGTGTGTGTGTGTGTGTGTGTGTGTGTGTGTGTGTGTGTGTGTGTGATGGGACGTTGTGTGTGTGTGTGTGTGTGTGTGTGGTGTGTGTGTGTGTGTGTGTAGTAGTAGTAGGATGGGACGTTGTGTGTGTGTGTGTGTGTGTGTGTGTGTGTGTGTGTGTGTGTGTGTGTGTGTGTGTGTGTAGGATGGGACGGTGTGTGTGTGTGTGTGTGTGTGTGTGTTATGGTATGCAGGTATAACTTTCCTTCACTCTTTGAAGGCAATATTCTCCACTCGTTGTGTGTGTATGTGTGCACAGTTATAGATATATGAAAAACTAGATACCTGAAATGCGGTGATGGAGGGTGGGGGGGGGGGGGGTCGCCACATTCCCACGCCTCATTAGTAGGAAAGAAGAACAATAAGTAGTAGAGAAAGACAGAGCAAGCTATGGGAGGCAGAGGACGCTCAATTCCTCACTTGGATAGACCCACCCATCACCATAAACTTTGTTCTCTCTAAAAATGAAAGATAGTATTTTTTTTTCACATCGTGGATATTATTTTTATTGTTATTATTATTATCATTATTATTATTATTATCATTATCATTATTATTATTATTATTATTATTATTATTATTATTATTATTATTATTATTATTATTATTATTATTATTATTATTATTATTATTATTATTATTATTTCAGAAAGCAATGTGTTTTTAATTCACACACACACACAAACAAGCAGGCACGTACGCACGCATACACACACACACACACACACACACACACACAATTGTACACAAAAGTTAGCTGCAGTGTGGTCATAACAACAACAACAACAACAAAAATACAATATTGAGTGTGTAAATCTGAAGCAACAAATTCCTCCAAACTAATCCAAGCAACAACAACAACAACAACAACAACAACAACAATAACAAGCCACCATTATTTTTGTTCATCTGGTCCTATTTTTATCGTGGCATAGTTTGGAGGAATCAAGGCACTCCAATGTACCAAAAGTGAATTATTATTATTATCATTATTATTATTATTATTATTATTATTATTACTATTATTATCATTATTATTATTATCATTATTATTATTATTATCCCCTAAACTGTCTCTGCTTTTCTTTCCCATTAGTTAGTTTGTTTGTTTGTTAGTTAGTTAATTGGTGAGTGAGTGAGTGAGTGAGTTGGTTGGTTGGTTAATTGGTGAGTGAGTGAGTTGGTTGGTCGGTTGGTGAGTGAGTGAGTTGGGTGGTTAGGTAATAGGTGAGTGGCTGAGTGAGTTTTCATTCCTTCCTTTCCCTCTCTTTGTTCCTCCCCCTCTCCTCTCTTCCCTTCCTTTTCCTCTTCTTTCTTCCCTCAGGCTGCTTCCATTTTCCCTCTCCATTCTCTTCCCTCTCTCCTTCCCTCCATTATCTCCCCTCTCCCTCTCTCCATTCTCTTCCCTCTCTCCATTCTCTTCCCTCTCTCCTTCCCTCCATTATCTCTCCTCTCTCCCTCCATCCCCACTCTCCCTTCTCTCCCTCCTTCCATTATCTCCCCTCTCCCTCTCTCCATTCTCTTCCCTCTCTCCCTCTTTCCCCCCTCCATTCTCTTCCCTCTCTCCCTCCCTCCATCCCCCATCTCCCTTCTCTCCCTCCTTGCATTATCTCCCCTCTCTCCCTCTTTCCCCCCCTTCAGTATCTCCCCTCTCCCTTCTCTCTCTCTCCCTTCACACGATAAAAAGTGCCCCTCACTCCCCTTTCCAATATATTCAGGAAGGTGGCCGAGTGTGCAGGTGTGGGGTGAGGGAGTGAGAGGAAGGGAGAGGGGGTGAGAGTGATGGGGTGAAGCAGTGAGTGTGCTGCTGTGGGGAGAGGGAGTGAGAGGGAGAGTGAGTGGAAGGGAGAGGAGGCGGGAGTGCTTCCTGGCATTCTTTGGAGGAATAAACAAGGCATTCCAATGTACCAATAGTGTATTAATTATTATTATAATAATTATTATTATTACTATTTTAACAGATAAACAAACAAACAGACAGACCTATCTTGAATATATGAATGGGTGATGTTTATTACTACTACCTGTCCGTGGGGGAATATGCATGAGAGAGAGAGAGAGAGAGAGAGAGAGAGAGAGAGAGAGAGAATATTGTAATAAGAGAGAGGAGGTGAGTGCATTTGTGGCATTGTTGTATATATATAGCGTTGGTGGTAAATCTGGAGCAATTGATTCTTCCAAACTATTCCCAGGAACAACAAGCCACCACCAGTTTATTTAAGCGAAGTTGCTATGGTGTAAGCTATATTTAACACAGGCTCACTAAATCACTTATTTTAGTCCGTATGGCAATGAGTAATAGAAGCCTGGGAAAACATTTGGTGGTCTATATGATATCAAATACAGCCTCTCCTGACTGTACACTAATTAAACTTTTCCAGAAGGTCTTTACATATATTTTTTTACACGATCAGCAACACAAATAATGTCAGTCATGATCACCAACGAAGATAGTATAGATTTCCTCAGAATGAAATAATAAACTTATCCGAGAAATAGGACCATGACATGATATATCGCTCGTTGCACAATAAAATTTAGTGCCATTCTCACACATATTCGAGTAATATTGAGTATGTAGTGTAAGCACAGTTAATTAGGAGACTTATGTGTTGCTTGAGTTCAAGGATTCACAGCATAATAAATTATTTTCCCAGTCATTGGTTTAAGCAATATCTTTTCAATTTGGACCCTGAAGGAGAAGCTTTGCGCAGTGGCAGTATCGTAACCAATGAGGTATGAGGTGCAGCCATTACGCATTTGGGAAGTTTTTTACAAAGCACCTCGGTGACCTACCCCTCCACAGGAAGGGTAGGTAAGTCTCACCCCACTTACCTCCCTATATTTTATCATGATTTTATTTTTATAGAGGCTGGAGGTGGAGCTGAAGGGGGAGGCGGTGTGGGGGCACAGTAGGTTCCCCCTCATATAGTAGGTTTGAATTTCCTTTTTAATAATTCTAGAGACAAAATTATTTTTAAATTATAATTGTAATTATTTTCAAAAGTGTTAATTGTGCAAAATTTTGTGTCTTATCGGTCTTTTATTTGTATCCAGTGTTTTAATTAATTTTAATATTTTAATATTTTTAATGAGGTAAAAAGTGAAAAATTGAAGATGAGGAAAATATCAGGAAATTTGTGTCTTATCGGTCTTTTATTTGTATCTAGTGTTTTAATTATTTCTAATATTTTAATATTTTTAATGAGGTAAAAAGGGAAAAATTGAAGATGAGGAAAATATCAGCAGGAAATTTGGTGAAGCAGACCTGACCTGGCAACACTGGACCCACCACATGGAGAAACTTGACGTGTGTAACAAAATAGATAATAGACCTACTCCTTTTTCAATTTCCATCTGTTGCCATTGCTTCCACGGTGACAGTATGATTACAATCCGATTACGTGAACTCCAACACATGGCCAGAGTGTTGTACTGGAAGCCATTAGAGATAAATAAGTGAACTGTGAGGCGTTATATAATGAGTGGAACAGTGGGCCGGCCATATTCAAGAACATCATTCGTGGTGTATACGATGGAGTAGTACCGGTACGATGGCTCTGTGGTTTGTCTGTGGAGCCGTCGTATCGGTACCACGCCATCGTATGCACCACAAACGTTCTTGAATATAGCCCAGTGGAAATCGATCTTCAAAATTCTTCAAAGGTAAGTACATATTCATTCATTCATTTCCCTTCTTCTATTTCTGTCTGTCATATTCTATTTTTTTTTCTCTATTTTTGATTAACTCTCTCCATGTCTCTGTTTTCTCCTATTTTGGCTTCCCTTGTTCTTCCCTTTTTTTTCTCTTTAATACTTGTTCGTGTTTTTTATTCTTTTTGATTAACACACTCCACGTCTTATTTTGTAATTTTCTGTGTGGTATTAATACGTGGAACTGTCATTAGAGGCTAAATATAGGATAACTTAGCAAGGTAGCTTCATTTCAGGCTCGTTAATTAAAAAAAAAAAGTAGTTAGTGGACGTAGGTATAGAAATGATTTTTTTTTTTCTCTCTTCCTCTACAATGTCATAATGGTTTAATGTTTTGTATTATTATCATGGGTTGGTGATAATACATAATAGATTAATTTACTGTATAATCATGGGTTGGGAATAATACATAATAGATTAATTTACTGTATAATCATGGGTTGGGAATAATACATAATAGATTAATTTACTGTATATTATCATGAGTTTGGGATAATACAGTACAGTGATTTAGATTAACATACTGTATATCATGAGTTTGGGAATAATACAGTAGATTACAGTACAGGTATTTAAATAAACATACTGTACATCATGGGTTTGGGGATAATATAATAAAGTGGTTTAGATATACTGTACGGGAGATGTTGGTGTGTCAGTGGGTGTGATAGGAGGGAGGATTACTTTATTATGTTATTCAAATCCCTCAATGCCTACTAACAGGTAAGTAAGCAATACAGTTGGGTATTTTGATGTACCGTACAGTATATATATACAGTACCATATCAATATTTTGTACTTTTAATTTGATAATTTTTTTACCATTACTTACTTACCGTTTATGTCTTGTATGTTAACATTCAGATATTGTCACACTAACTGTGAGGACCCTGATGGTGTCCAATATGTCTTGCTGAAACATTTGTCCCCAACAGCCTTCACTATTTTATAAACAATCTTCTGAAAGAGGCCTTTATCAGGCCTTATATTTACTGATCACTATCTAAATAAAACTGCTATACTGTCATCACAGCATCCTGGAATATGGTCAGGCATCTATGCTACGAGTTGGGTGACGATATATGGGATATTTTCTTAAAGTGTCGGTGTAGCCAGGTTACGTGAAGATCAATGAGAACCATCAGATAACCTCAAATAATCCTAGATGCTAGATGTGTGGGTGTTGTGCCATGTTGTATAGTGGATGGTGTGGGTTTGTGGAGGCTGCAGCAAGTGTTTGTGTGCCTCTCAGGTCAAGATGGTCCTTGATTTTGAGGACTTTGGTTTCATGGTGTAAGTGGTCTGTAAGTGTGGTAGCTGTGCAGGCCTGTGATTATCTTTAGTGCTTTATTCTGTATGGTCTGTAGGGTTGTGATGAGTCTCAGTGAGGTTTGAGGCCCAGGCAGGGCTAGCATAATCCATCACTGATCGAATATATTGTTTGTATACTGTGGTTGTGGTTTCTTTATTGTGTCCAAATGTTGTGCTGGCAAGTGATCTGAGGGCTTTAAGTCTTTGCATGCATTTGTTTTTGGTGGTTGTGATGTGTTGTTTGAATGTCATGGATGTATTGTATGTTATGCCAAGTATTTTGGGTGTGTGTGTGTGTGGTATAGGTGTGTTGTTTATGGTGAGGTGTGGTGTGTAGCGGTGTTCTGCATTCCAGTTGGTGAGTAGGGTGACAGTTGACTTGGTGGGTGCTATTTTAAGTCTGTTTGTGGTGAACCAGGCATTTAGAGTATTCAGGTATGGTTGGAGGATTTGAGTGGCTGTGTCTGCATTTCTGTGTGTACATGCGAGTGTTATGTCGTCTGCGTAGGTGGTAGGTGTGTTGCCTGGGGTGTTGGTAGGTCGTGCATGTATAAATTGAAAAGGGTGGGTGAGAGTACAGAACCTTGGGGGACACCATTGGTGAAACTTTTAATGTTAGATGACTGACCGGCAAATGTAACATGGGCTACTCTTCCTCCCAGGAAGCTGGCCAGCCATCTTTTTGTATTATTATGCATGTTTGTGTTGTATATTTTGTTTGTGAGGTTGTGGCGGGGGATAGCATCAAATGCTTTACTTATGTCCAATGTAACTAGGAGTGTTCTGTGTGGGGGTCTATCTGAGTTGATGCCATCAAAAATTCTTTGTGTGAGGTCTGTAAGAAGAGTGTTTGTTGAGTGTAGTGGTCTGAAGCCATGTTGTGAGGATGCAAGGGGAATATGTGGTGTAATTAAGTTGATGATGAGGTGCTCGGTAACTTTGGAGGGTGTGCAGAGCAGGGTGATGGGGCGGTGTGATGATGGTAGTATGGGATCTTTGTTAGGTTTGGGGATAGTGAGGATATTTCCGTGTTTCCAGATATTGGGTATTGTGTTGTGTGAGTAGCTGTAGTTTAGCATGTTAGTGAGTGCTTGTATGCCTTGTGGTCCAAGGTATTTAAGGTGTATATTACTGATGTTGTCAGGGCCACAGGCAGGGGAGTGTAACAGTGTAATGAATACTACCCTCTGTCAGACTAGTCCTTCATTTAAAATTCTCACATTTATCATTTAATGTACAGTAGGAAGAAGCTTGGGGCACTTATGCACTGTGGCTAAAGAGTCTTTATGATTTTGTGTTCTCGGAATACAGCAACAAAGGGGAAATAATACCAAACAAAATAATTGGTAAATTTTATACCACATATAGCACTTTTACAAATACAGGGATGTTGGTGTACAGAACAGTAGTTTATAATGGCCTAAAATATGTAGTTGAAGACAAGTGTGAATTATTTAAGGCTATCACTCAACCTTTGAAATGAAACACTATAATAATAAATTTTAAAGTCAGGAGAAGCAATTATGGAGAGAGGTTTTGAGCATTAAATAAAACTAGGAGTCTAACAAACTGAGGAAACTGATATTTTGTAAAAGATTTTACTTATGATTTTAACTGTAAGTGCACCACGGGTAAATGCAACACAAATATAAAAACCTTAAGCTACATAAATAAAATTACTCAGTTGGGAGATAAGACTTCTTAAAGCAATTCTTATTACCTAAAATACAGGACAATGACTTTTATACATATCTCAAAAAGAAAAAAAGAAAAAAAAAAGTAAATTATTTGAGAAATAATGTCACGAAGAGAAGAATGGAGTAGTTTGTGAATATAGTACTATTAGTGGTTATTAACAAGGCTAAATTACATTTCACTATTAACTTGCAAGTAGCGGCCATGAACGTCAATTTCCCCTGAAGCAGGATTGCCCGTGGTAAAGGTTGGCGCGACCACCTGGCGGTATTCTTGACATCACCAGGCCCAAGTGTGTTAATTATAGTACAGTATATCATGTACATGTACAATATATTGTATGTACTCTAATATTTATAGTATTACCTATTATCATCAGTATAGAGCCAACTATGCACAAAAAGTTATTTCCCATTTAGCTAGTACTGTACAGGTATTCTCATTCCTAGACCTTAGCCACGTATCCCTTATATTGAAAAACTATAGATTTCTTCATATAATTAATTAATGACCAGCTTGCTCTTAATGACTGTTAGTGGGTCAGTAAAAGCACTTCATTAATTTGCTCTCAAGATGGGCAGGCAATCCTTGTGGTTGTCATGGCGACCTGCTACCGTACACCCTCTAGCACCCATTCAGTGTGACACATCCTTTCAATGTAAAACACATCTGGTTATATTAGTAATTCTGATCATAATATTTTATTTTTTTTACATGTATAACTTTATCTATACCTGTATGTGTATATATATGTACAAAGCAATCATATTATATACCCATACATAAATATATAACTGTCCATTTCTAAGTGTCCACATTAGCACACTATCTAGCACATGCTGTGGTGCTCAAGTTCACTGTGGCAACATTTCCTTAAAGGGATAAGAAAGATGTTTGTAAAATGGAGGCTATAGATTCCTCCATATTGTACCAAAAAGCAGACTACATATGTTGAGTAGGTCTGTTCTTGGCAGTCTGGAGAAACCTGTAGTCTCTAATTGTCAATACAATATCCTATCCCTTCAATCAGTACAAGGTTTGCATTAGGAGCAAAACACACTGCTATAACACAGTATTAATTCAAACAAGTTTCTCTGTATACAATGATAATTTTTTTTTTTTTTTGCAATATATCTTTTGGCTCATGAACTACTACTGGATACTAACCTTTGGAAAGACAGATCTCTGAGAAGACTACTTCATCATTACATGTATAGAGGATCAAAACCTCCAGCTATGTTCACATATTATATCCAATAGGGAACTGTACACCACAATACTGTATATAACAATAATGAATTTATACCTAATACAATATAGCTGGTTCACTAGAGTAACCAATAAATAGCATTTATTAATTTTTCACTGTGGGCAGATAGTTTTAATCAGAAATATTTTAATAGTATTCCAATCACTAAAACCTATCTATGCTTCAATATAAATGCCTTCAAAATATATGTTGATAAGGTAGGACCAACTGTATGGTTATGAATAACTGTAGTGGAAGTGTACATGTGCAACTGCATTACTTATACCGTCACTAAACACTTCTCTTGCTGGTTGTGGATGGGAAGATGTGGTGGAGGGAAACTGGACTTGGCAACTACTGTACTGAGTGTCACAGTCCCTGGACTTTATCACATTTGAAATTATGAGAGTCAACATTTGTATATTCTAATCTATAAAAACATGATTTACAGCAACAGATCTGAAAGGAAAGAAGTAAATCTTCATAAGAATAAAGTATGACAGCATTTCAAAGTATAGATACCTATTAAATTAAGTATTTCAAAGTACTGTTATACATATTTATTAAACTATGTTTCCAAAATGATGCATTAGAATAATAACCATGAGAACATGAACACTCGCAAGATCAGATGATGCACACGTGATGTACATCACGCAGTATTTTGTGCTTCAGTTAGTCTGTCCTCTGGAGTTTCATACTTGCTGTAACCATAAGTAGTTACTGTAGTAAAAACAGCCGGTAGAAACTTTAGATGTGTTACCCTTAACATGACTGGCAACCTCCATGGCCTGAGAATATTCATATAGCTTGTCAAAAAGGCTTGTACTGTATATTAACAGGCAAGCTGAGTGACAGGAGACAATGGCTTACCTGGGACTGTGCTTGTGTTTTCTTGGCTCTGCTTCTTGTTCAGGTTCTGCTCAAATGCTATAAATGGAGAAGGAGGATTGCTATTAACAGCATCTTCATTACTGAGCTTAGTCTGAGCCAAGTCAATAATCTGATCATAATTTGATGCAGCTGGTGTGATGGCAGAGGTGTGGGTAGAGTTCAGTGGCTCTAGTGAACCTAGCAGGTTTTCTGTCCTGTTTCAGGGAGCAAAAATTATTCAAATTAAAAAAGGTGAAAAATTGGTAAAATATTAATTTTTCAATAAACTATATACAGACTGCCAATATTCCTCCTGGTCCCCTTAGGAGTGAGATATAGTTAATATGAAAGCTATGCCTCGGTTTGTCTGTACTTGCATTCTAGACAGACGACAAGGAGTGTTGATCTGCCTTTTGTTCAACACATGCACTGATAACACTAAGGCTGTTTTCACTTTAGCTATATCTCATTACAGAGGGGAATTTTGGCAGACTATATTATCTACAGCAAAAATCTAGTAACTATCACTATTACCTATTATTCTAAAGAAGACTAAAGGCAAAAAATATTAGGTACATAAAATATTTTACATTCTAGTTAGCAATCTACTGTCCTAAATTACCACTTGTATGTATTGTGAATGAACTGTATGGTTCTTCTGTCAGTGTATATATGGTACATGATTCTGGATAGTATTCTATGAAGAGGGGAGGTTATGTACAGCTGCAATCTATAATTTATAATCCATCCAGAACACACAAAGTAGTGTATACTGTCATTAGGGAAATATACATCTCGGTGGCCAGCTTTTGGTGCCATCCTCTCGAATACCTCTTGGTGAGCTTGCCAGGTGCTCTAACCCACAAGACCACACCCTGAATACAGATCCATTAATAAAGTAAACACCAATCATGTGACAACACATCTTGATAGAAGGTAGCACAAAAGGAAGGTGTATGAACTTCTATGGCAATATTACCTCACTATCAGATTTACTGCTACCAAGAGTATACCAAGTACTATAGAGCAGTTTAACATAGAAAAGTAGGGAGAACTGCAGAAAAGTAGGGAGAACTGCCTTTTTCTTCCCCCACTAGTTTAAACTTATACATACTTCCATCATCCCACACCAAAGGACTAACCATAACAATACCTCTTTCTAAAAAAAAATCTGTGACTAAAGTATAATATTATATGGTTGTTATATTATCTGTTACATGTAAGTGTAGCTACATTACATCAGTAAACCTCATTATTATTGCAACTGTGTGTTTGCATACATCATATTATAATGGCCCATACATAAAATGATAACAGCTAAACAATGACATGTATGATAGATGCATAAAACATCAATGGAGCCATTGTATCAGTCAACACTGTTACCTTGCTCATGGCTCTTCTTGCACATGGCCAAGTAGTGTGACTATTAACATAAGTCTATGAAGTCTTTCAGACAGATTCCCTATATGTATAAAACAGTAGTCATTTCACACCAATTCATTCAGTCAATGGGTCAAGTACAAGAAGAGACATGGGCTGGACTATAATAGATATGGCTCCAAGTAGTGTCAATTAAAATTCATTACCCTGGTCAATACATATTCTAGCCAACTTATTAATTTTAAATAAAGCCAACTACACTAAATAATTTAATACAAAAAACTGTACAGTTGCCCACAGACAACTGGGACACAAGTTGTCTCATGTCATGATGAGTACTGGTAGTTTTCCTTAGTTGGTAGCAATGTGATAACCAACATTGAAACATTTTTTTGGTAAACAGACAGTTTGGAGAAACACCAAAATTTAAATTTGATACTGC
Organism: Petrolisthes cinctipes; assembly: GCA_033782935.1. Classification (NCBI taxonomy): domain Eukaryota; kingdom Metazoa; phylum Arthropoda; class Malacostraca; order Decapoda; family Porcellanidae; genus Petrolisthes; species Petrolisthes cinctipes. The sequence continues at coordinate 13,937 of JAWQEG010006967.1, forward strand.
ATTTCTTAAATAACACCCACACTTTAGAAGTTACAAACTGGATTTCATATCCTTTCTTGGCTAAAGAAGCATACAGTATTCAGAATATTCTAAAGACGCCTGAATAGACACAATGTCAATACAGATAAATCTTCCCATGCTTGCCTTAATGCCACATAATCTCTGGGCTTGATGCTTGTTCTCATTTTAACAATAATATAAATATTACCCATTCTGGAGTTCTTTCACAGTAAAAGTATGTGAAATATAGTCTGTAACATTAAATTGTGGAGTTGTATTTACTTAAGAAGTGATAATGAAGTATTCAACAGGGGTGATGTACACATCACAGCTAGATCTGATGGTGTGTCCTTTGAGTATCTGCTGGCACCTGCATATAAACATCTGAAAAACGTAAAACTATTCTAAAACAACAACTTACCCTTGACTGGTTTGTGGTGGTGTGTTATCTACTCCATTATGATTTACACTATGTACATCACTAAGAGATCCCAACAAGTCAACAGACTGTGTGGGAGTTGTGTCCATGGGCACTGGGGAATCACCATTCACATGGGGCTCTTCAACTTTCACTGAAGATATACCACTAATAATGTCTTCTACCACACTGCTCTCGGAGGTAGTGGTCACCTCGACACGGACCTCTCCCTTCATATCAGAGGAAGAGGTTGTTGAGTCAACTGTGATAACTTCAGTCACATGAGAAGATGACACCTCACTATCTTTCTTCTCACTAACTGGCAGCTGAGACTCCACAGCAGCAGTGGTGGGAGGTTCAGACTTAGCCTCGGTATGGGCTTTTGGGGGTTCGGAATCCTGTGGCTCTGATGATACTTCAGATGTAGCCTGAGTGTCTACAAGAGGCTTGGGTGGCTGTTCAGCAGCAGCAGCAGCAGACTCCTGCTGTTCTTCTGCCTCAGCAGCAGCAACCAGGGAACTGATCATGGAGTCGGTCATACTGGTGCTCATCATTCCGTCACCAAAGTTTTTGCCATCTTCTGAGGGAGTCTTGGCCTCATTCTGTAAGAAACAATACTTTGAGACTAAAGTATGTCAAATGTGTAGGACTGTTGGTAATAACACAACATGACTGACAGCTAAATTAGCTACAACTTTTAGTTTTACTTATTAATGTAATGTGGATGTTGTCTCTTGTAAAATTGTAGTGTGCATGTTGTGAAGGTTCATGCTTTCATATGGGCAGTGGCCTGAACCAGGTGTGTCTGCGTATGAGTCATCTTATTGGCAATGCTGCTTTCCATAAGTCATCTGCTTGACAACCCTGCATCTTGCTATTGGTTTGGTCAGCCCCCAGGGCAGACTTATATATTCCTAGGCTTTGATAATGTGTCAGGCTTATTGAATCCTAAATGTCTGTCACACTCAATTTAGTTTAGGTTATATTTTTAATTTGTTTTAGCAAGAAATGTACAGTGAATCAGACTGGCTAGAGTTGGCTGCAACCCTTTTACCCCAGTTCCTACTCCCCAATGAGTTCCTATAAAAGGACCCTCGTCTCTCCCTGCTCGCTCACGCAGTTCTCAGTCCCACACTCACCCTCATGCTTCTCCAGTCTCTCTGGAGTCACTCAGACTCACCCTCTTAGAAAATAAATGTGTTGCTGCATAGAAGGTGTTGTGTCCTGTGGTAGGCTTGTAGGAAGAGTGTGGTCATAGTTGACTACAGTCTGTCTCTTATAGGTAGGCCTAATATTACCCTTATGCTTTGTGTTTATTATATATGTATTTGTGTCTAAATAATGTAGATATCATGTTTAACTAGTGTTTGGTATACCCTCTCTACATAGTCCTCATTATTAACTAAACCTGTGTTCACCACTTACAGCCATACAATTTCAGACTAGACTTTGTCACTTGCACGCTAGTTTCACGAGGGTTAATTAATATAGTCCAAGAGCAAGGCCTTAACCAACATGCAGTCGTGATAATGAAGATATTTCCTGTTGCTTCAAGATTCCATAAATGGTAATACCTGTCACTGCATGGCCTTTACAGGATCTGTTCCACTACTGAATTGGTCAAAAGTTTTCTCATTGAAGCCTCATAAACACACTGCCTGAATTATGCTGAGACCTTTTCCACCAATCGACTGACCTTAGTTGGAGTGTTGGATCCTCCCTTGCCCCTGGTCCTAGCCATAATGGCTGCTACACGACTCTTGCGGGCCTGACGCTCCTCCTCCTCCTTCCTCAGTTTTTCTTCTGCTTCCACTCGCTTCTGTTGTTCCAGTTGCTCAGCCTGTACATTGTAAAGTTAGTCATGTATGGTCACAGTGAATTGATTTTAGTGGGTAACTATTTTGCCAGCAAACTGGAGGTTAGAGATTGCTACAAACTGTACCACTAACAGGCACCTAACCTAACTTTTCATAGTGTAGTTTAGAGAAATCTTCAACCTCCAACTTGTCAACATGATTACAGCCACCTTGTTAACTCTTACAAGCTTATATTTTCTGAAGAATATGATTGGTGACCTTGGCAATATAAAGTACTGTAGCTACAAAGCCATAATTGCATGGCAGGCATATGTTACCTTAAATATTCCAACTACTGTACATTACAGTCCCCACCCAAAGATAAAAGTAAATAACAAAATATATAACAAACCAACAAATTAACTTGGATTTACTTCACTTGAACTGTACAGTATAGATATAATGGAATACTGCCGTACCTCCACTCTCTGTTTCTCCTCCTCCTCCTTCCTCTTGGCTTCTTCCTGACGATTGCGCTCGGCCTCTTCGATAGCTTTCCTGAGGCGCTCTTCCTCGGCTTTCCTCTGTTCCTCCATCTGTTTCAAATACTCCTCCTCCTCTCGTCTCTCACGTTCCTCTTCTTCAAGCTGTATAATGCATATTACAGTAATGAAAAATGAAACAAAGAACAAAATGCAGTAACATATCAGTTATCCTTAGCATCATCATATGTATCATGTCATTATCTGTATAGCGGCCTATATGAATTTATTGAAAATACACTGATAATTTTTTTAATTAGATAATTAAATATACTGTACAGTAAAATATTGGATATTATACCGTTGGAAGCTATTAACATTATACTAAAATATCTGTAAATACACTGGAAAAAAGTAATATAGATAGATTTTTAATGTGGCTTGTGACTGCAAAGTGATTCCGATTTGTCATCCAATACTTAGTGTGAACATGTGGTTTTGTTTCTGCTGCTCCTTCAGTTAACATTCCTGTTTTAGGATGTTTACTGGCTCCAGTGCTTTCCTAGCTTGACCCATAGTGTTCTTGTGTGTGTGATAACTTTCAAAGGGCAGAGTACTGTACTGTATACTGTAATGTTAATGCTACAGAAAAGAAATGCAAGAAACTGGGAAAGATTAATGTGGGATGGTTTATGCTGGGTATTGTAAAGCATTATGGACTACCTAGAATGACACTACAGAAATATTAACCACTAATAGTGACTAGGAATAGTGTGTTGAATGATTACTGTACAGAAGAGAGATTTCCTGAGAATTAGGTAGGGTAATGCATCATTATTTATATTTTCCACTTATCTGCATTCGCCTTGGCTCCATGTATACAGATAATTGAATTATTATTAATATAATATGATTCATCCATCCATGAACAGTGATGAGTACGTACTTGTCTCTGACGTTCCAGCTCCAACTCCCGCTCCTTGGCTTCCCGAGCCAGTCTACGTTTCTCAGCTAGGGCTGCTTTATAATCTTCTTCAGTGGCATACCCAGTGACAGGCTTCTCAGCAGCTTTTTGAGCCATAGTCTTTTCTGGCTCCTCACTTTTCTCTTTGTCTGGCTTGCTTGGAATTGCATTAGTATCATCCTCGACATCTTTATCATCTTTATCCTGAGTTACAGCATCATCAGTGTTCTTTGGCTTGTTAGTCTCAGCTTCCTTGACTTCAGGTTTTGGTTTATCAATAGAGGAAGTGTCTGAGACTGGAGCTGCCTCAATTAGCACCTCAGTACCTGGGGTCTGTGACTCTCCTGGACCTGCTTCCACCACTTTGTCTTCATTACCAGCTTCTTGTTTTTGCTCAGTGGATATTTTGACTTCATCTTGTGAGACAAGGCCATTTGGTTTTGACACTGGTGGCTCTTCCTTCTGAGTTTCATCAGCAGAAGCCACATCATCTGTTTTTTTATTTTCAGCCTTGACTTTCTCTTCTTTGGGTGGGGAAACTTTCTTCTCCTTTGCACCAGGGAGAGGCTTAGATTCCACTGCTGGAGACTGTAGTGGAGTAGTTTTTGGTGTACTTTTGGTCTTAGGGGTACCCTTACTCTTTTCAGCTGCCTTCTTGGCAGCACTTTCTGCCTTAACTTGAGCTGGGGTCTTCTTAGGTGTGGGGACCTTGATGGGTGTGCGGGCAGGGGTGGCTGGGGCACTGTTATCAGACCCTGCACTCTTGGCCCTGGCTGGCTTGCTACCTGATGATGCTGATCCAACAGACACTGAAACACAAGATCACAGCGTATCATAACATAACAACTATAAAAATATTCACTCATATTTACGACTGGTAAGTGAATTACTTTACGTAAATTACATTACTAGTTCTGTCTTTACATTACAAGTGCAGAGCTTAATGGATATGCAAAGCTGACTGGTAAGCAGGGTAATATGATGCCTTAACCTAAGAACATACATTTCCTTTCCATTGCCCTGCTCTCCCTTGAGGGTGTAGCAACAGCTTCCCTGGGCTTATCTGCAGATGAGAGGGAAGAACCTGCGATGCTCTGAGGACGAGGCTTGCGTGGAGAGGTTCTGATTCTCAGGGACACTTGACTGCTGTTGTTCGAGCCCTGGCTGAGGGCAGATGTGGGGCGGGAAGGAGAGTTCGGGGTGACTGTCCCACTACGCATGCCTGTGGGGCAGAGCAAGCCAGCACGCAGTGTTAAGCTGGGCTTTTGACAAGGACAGAATTCATGGCATCAAGCATGGATGACACCAAGCCTCGAGGGGGAGGGAAGCCCGGTTGAGGCTATCAACGGACACAAGCCAGCAAGCTAAACAAACATTTTTTGGGGAATCTTTTACAAGTCATGACATATAACATTCAACTTTAAAAACTTAAGTGTACAGTATGCTTTAAGAATACATTAACTCATAAGAGCTATCTAATGACAAAGTATAAATCAAGAGTAATTTTGTAGAAAAAGACAGAGTTTAAGATTATGAAAATGTCACATGTACACACACACACACAGCAGAGCAGAGATCTATAAGAAGGACTGACAAGAAGCCATGAAAATCAGGTGTGATATTTACAGAGTATCAAGTGCAGTATAAGTGTGTGCGTTGATAGCTGATGTTTGGATTAAGTTATGGTTAGTTTGATAGAGAGCAAGGCTTGGACAGTGTGATAGCCTCCACTGTTATGACCAGCATATGACATGTGGAAAGGCTAAATACAGTTGCCCTGATTCTGATGTAGTACAGTGCATTGTCAACCCTCTCCAATGAATGTGAAGAAGTAATGTTCCTAATTGCATAAACTGTCGACTCCCATATGCATTTCCCTTGTAAGTGATTCTGAATCAGGAGCTGGGTTCATCTCTTGAAGAGAGGGAACTGACAATGTTAGCTATATAGTTGGCCCCATACATATTACAATAACATCAATTCCATGTGTTTGTATACAGTGAGCAACTAAAAGAAGTTGGTGTCAGAAAGAGAATCAGGATGGAAAATCTTTCTTTAACACAATGGCCAACAGTCCCCAACACTGTTTAAATAGGGAGACCTTAGGATAGGGGACGATGTACAAGATTCGACAAATATCTAACCCTGTGAATGGGGGCCGCAAACATAAACTTAAAAGAAATGATGATGTCAAAATGACGTCTCTAATCCTTTCATTAAGAACCCCCTAATAATCAGCAAACAAGCATTTTAGAGTGGGGATGAAATATAATTTGTGCTGCTGACTGTACCATATGAAAATCAAGTAAACTGTGCATCTCTACAAATCTATTTCATTAGTGTGAGATACAGTATCCTACTGTAGCTGTGCCACAGTACAGGAAGGCATGAAGTTCATTACATTAGTAGGTAAGTTATGGTTGTGGATTAGTAGATTAGGTTCAGTTATTCAAGCTGTTCAAATTCAGTAATACAAGCTGAATGCAGGGAAAACAACTTTAAAAATATTGTACTGATAGTTTTAATACTTGATTTCAAGCCAAAATATATTTCTATAAAAGTTTTTTCACATAAAGCATTTTTTAATTGTAAAACAATATTTTTTATATATTCAATATTTTACATACAGGCAATAAGAATTTACTGTATAATTAGGCTGTACAACTATTGTACTGTACTGGTACTGAAGTAAGTGATCCAAAGTTTTAGAAGTACATAACATACCTTTGAAGATGATGACTTGTGATAAAAACCTGTCATGAGACTTACCTGAACTTAGTTACCAACACCGTGACCTGCCCCAAAACTACAGCATACAATTCAACTTCAATCAAGCCACTGTAATCACTGATGCCAATTTAGTGGATTTTCTAGGACCAATTGTGTAAATGTCCATTATTTATAAGAATTCTTTAAGGGACTGAGAAGAATGCCAAGTGATGGTTTTCATGTGCAAAAATAATCACTTCCAGTTCTATTGCTAAAGAAAATAAATATATATACTGTATATGGAAAATTTACACTCTAGGGAGCAAATTATAGATAAACTGGCAATCATGATTCTCATTCAAAGAGCGATAATGTTTGGTTTGACACCACAGCAGTACAGTAGTACTGTACCTCCCTAGGTTGGACTGTCTACCAATCCTACCTCTGTACATCCATGGAGATACAGTACCATGTAATAATAGACATATGTTTGAAACTTTGCATATCTACAGTACTTCCTGTGGGCTACAAACATTATGCTGTTGTAATCTATATAAGTCTTGGAAATACTTTACAGTAAAGTTTGTAAATTACTTTTTCAAAAATGGATAGGGAGAAAATGGATCATTTAAAAATGCATTTTTCAGGTTACTTAGGGTGATGTTAGATTTTCTCTTTCTTGTTCCTCAGAGTTGTTGGTTCTTTTAGATCCTGAACCAGTTTTATTTGCTCATATACATGATAACAAAAAGCTTAGTTACCCATGAGTTGTGTGACTTTTAATTACAGTCCCTTAAAAAAATCAACTAATGAATAGAAAAATGCTGAAAATATAGGAACTGTATCACATTGTAAAATTTTGTATGATGCACAAACAGATCATATCATCAATGTGAGTGAAACTTTCAAGGAATATGTACATATATGTGTGAAGGGTGGAAAAAGAGTAGTACAGTTGCCCACACATGAAACTGGTACACCTAAAGCCACTTGTATGAAATTGGACACTGTATCTTAATTTTCTGAGCCCTCCCCATTCTTAACCCTTTCAGCATGGTTACTCCATTTAAATATTTTTATTCCAATTTGCAACCAAAGGCCCCCCTCCCTTTCTAAAATACTGTACAAGCTTGAATTGTTTTTATTGAGATGTCTAGTACAGTTGAAAAGGAAAACATTTACTGACCATTACCATGAAGTATACCAGGATATGTACAGTTGAGCAAGTAGAAAGTGCAAGAAAAATCTGGCTGTATATGGCAACATTTCACCACCACTCAAAGTTCAGCCAATCACGTTTTACATTACATTGGCTCTGGATTCCTAGTGATTCATTCATCAAGATACGAGGGCTTACTACAAAGGACTACCAGATGTTGCCATATACAGCCTCATTTTTCTTGCACTTTCTACTTGCTCAACTGTACAGTACCATATTTACTTTTCATTTTTATCTTTTCAAACTTCATTTTCCTTTCCCTTTTCATCATCCCTTGTCCCCCTTTCTTCTCCTCTCTCTCCCACCAGAACTACACTCAACAGTCACACTCATCCTTGCTTTAACTCAGCTTGACCTTTCCTATGGCATATCATCCTTGTTGTTTTCCAATTTCCACTCATTATTCACAGTTGGCTACCCTGCTGACAAAATCCTTGCTAATATCAGTTGTTTTAAATTCCTCACTACAGGAAAAGTACAAGACCAAAGGGATTAAGAAGAGGCCAGGCATCCATCAAATCAATATAACAAAGAAAAGCAAGAAATTCACCAACTTTTCTACCCATTCCTTCACACAAACATCGAGGTGTCTCAGTTTTAAGTGTGGTCAGTTACACATATTATTGACCGAATGGGAAAGGGATATAGCTCAAATCAGTCTGTCTTCTGGAGCTGGATGGTACAACTTATATGGGCACTGAAGCAGATGGGCCCCAGTACTAGAACAAGGCTTGGGTTGGGAGTGGGCTTGAAACTACTGTAATGTATGATAAAAGCTTGGCCTGTGATGATTTTAAAGATTATTCATACAGTATGGTACAAGAAGTGTTTGTTTTGAAGGAATAACAGGAGTTTTTAACCTTCTTTTAACATTGTCATATAATCACTTTGGTTGTCACAGGTTGGAAAGTAACATGGTCTCTGGTCCAAGGCTCGTTCTAGCATTCGGACCAGAAGCATCTATATAAAAGAAGCACACAAGGACTACTGACAGCAAGCTGGGACCCAGACTTTCATACCTTGTAGATAAAGTACAGTGAAGGAAGGAAAGGTCCGGACTGACACACACACTCTGGTCAATCCGGCTACACTTCCAAAATTTATCATAAATACATTCCAACATCATGGTAATTAAAGTGTAAGTTTCTAATAAGTGTGAGTGATAAATTAATTAAGTACCTGTATTCTCTTGTACTAATCACATATAGTATTGTCAGAATAATTTGCATTATGTAACTTATTATTTTCAGAAAATGTTTGAACAGTAAGTACAGTACTAAAAGTTCCCCTTGATTAGGCCTCATATCTAAAGAAACTTTAGTTTACCTAAATAATGTCAATGTGTTATAAAAACAAAACGAAAAGAATATTCAATGCTGATGATTGCAATTTGGTAAGTAATAGGTTATGTCCTGTAAATTTCAATATCCTCTTCAATAATATGATCAAGATATAACAAACAGTTGCACTGTATGAAAACAGCCTTTTCCCTCATCTACAATGAATATTTGCAGGTTACTTTATTATTTCCTTGCACCAATGTTGTTTGTCATTTCATTCATCCAGTTATGGATGAATGTGTGGAGGTTGACACAATGTTAAAGTTAATGTTATAGTGTTATCATTGAAATGAAAGTCATGATAGAAGTCAAAGTAAGTTCATCTCATTTTGCAGTGTAGTCAGAGTATTGACTTAGTTCCTGTTAAAGTAAACATTATTATCTGATCAGAATAAGCTCTGCTCACTAAAAAGAATATGTTACTGTATGACCCAAACCATTGTTATAAAGATGTATTATGTAATAGTGTGGCCCACTGTTATTTACAGAGACAAAACTGATGATGTATAGTGAGATCAGAACAAGCTGGCCATATGTTAATAGAGTATGGTATGCATTTTATGATGTGGTCTAAATCAGTGTTATTGAGTCAAAAGTGATGTTGTGGTCTGAGTCCCAATATAAGCCATGCAACTTACCTGGACTGGCAGGCTTAGTCTTGGCAGTGAGGTTACTGCCATCTGACCCAACAGTTCCACGCAGCTTTTTCTGCCTGAGAACCTCTGCCCGTGTCATGCGTGGCGGGGCCAGTGTGACGGAGCTTCGTGACACGCCCCGGTCCAGGTGCCCCCCGGGAATGTCCAGACTGTGGGGCCGGGGGGGACGGGGGCCCAGGTGACTCATGCTCTTGGACATGGTGCGGGCAGGCGGGGTCATGCGGCTGGAGGAGGAAGGGGTGGTGGTCTCATGCAGGGGTGCGAGGGGGGGGTTGCGGTTGCGAGGGCGAGCCAACTGATCCAGGCGGCCCAGGGACAAGGCCCTACCTGGGGACCGGTGCCGGGGGCTGGTACGGGTGCCAGTGTGATCCCGGAGTGTGGGCAGTGCAGGCATCAAGTCCGTCCGACGCCTTGCCGCTGATGCTGGGATGGCTGCTGTCATGGACTGCGTCATGAGGTCTTCTGCTATGGTGAAGTGGCACAGTTAGTGTACTGTCACAGAAACATTACCCTTCATGCTCCTAGGTTATTTTCAATTCAAGGTCATTAAAATATTCCTTTTAAATACCTGTACATGTAATTTCAATTGCTGTACCATCAGGATGAAAGCTAACATTATTTTCAATTATATACCTGCTGTAGTATATAAAAGTAATCACCAACTAGATTCTTGCTTGTTACTACTGTATTTTTAATTACTACAGTAATTTACAGTTCAGGATTACATCTAGACTTCTTCCTGCACTATTACCCAATTTGATATCTTCTGATAATTGCCCAGTAAACTGTCAATGCCATTTTAAAATGTCCTAGTGTTTAAAATACAGTTTTCTTCACAAAACTAGAGAGTGCTCAATGCATGAGAGGGACTTGGATGTGCTGCTTTTTATGAATGAATTCTCTGGCTGACTGTGCCGAAGAAATCAATATACTGTATTCCAAAAGTTACTTAATGGTCAGGGTTATCATTCACCTTTTTTGGCTCATGACGCTTGTTGCTTCTAGTTTGAGAAAAATTTCCTGTTATTAAGCTCTAAATTGATGCTACTATAATTTACAACCACAAGAGATTGATGTCCTATGGAAGAGAATCTCTGTGACCCCTGTGGATATTATTGTGTACTGTACTGTCACCCAGAAATTAATACTGTAGATAGTTCAGTAATCTTGATGGTAACAATGACTGATAACATGTGATGGCATTATCTCCTACATCATACTAAATATTTATCATAAAATGTTTTTCATAAGTAAGCATATCAGCATGTGTTACACCTATAAAACTATTTATAAGGTGCTACTGTATTATGTAAAGTTAATACAATGAAAATGAAACATTCATGGTATCACTTTGGTAATTGCCTGTTTCATGTAGTTTGCAGGGATTTAATAGAGGGCCTTCTTGGATCAGTAAAGTACATAAGAATATACAGTATGTATGACATCATCCACTGTGCATATTCTAGTGGTAACCTGAACTGTAAATAGATTTAATGCATACTGCACTTATAAAATTACATGAGTTACAGTATATGGTGTACTACCATTAATATTGAAAAACAATACAAAGCTATACTATTCTTTACATACCAATATGTATACTAAATTACTTAAAAATATATGAAACAATCTGTTTTCTGTTTCAGCAAAAATTTACACACAAACTGAAATTATGTAAAAGGTTTCTAAAGATGTACTACAGTAGTTATCCAAAGCTCTTCTATACTGCCGAAAAATCAAACGAAAATTAGGGAAAACTGAAACAGATGGAGGTCTCATCCACTACATATTCAAAACAACTCAAAGAATGGATTTCCTCCTCCATCTAAAGAGAAGCCCCAACACACACACACACACAAAAAATGAAACACAAAAAAATGTCAAAAATTCACTCCAGCTGCCCCAGATATTGGTAAGCCACCCAGGACAGTCACAGAAGTCTAGGTCTTGTACAGTGACCCTTCAAAAAGTATCATCTGTTTTTTGAGCCGAGAATTTTGATAAGTGAAGTGAATAGAAGTTAAGTTCATTTTTTCCTTAAGCTTGTACCTCTCTACTTGCTGGTACAGAGGAAATGGATTGCTAAAGATGATAATTTGAACACTGAAAGAGATCCATCGATATCGATCAACATCTTATGTACCAGCAACCAGTGATATGCCATCACATTGATGATATAACTGATGATATGTTATGGAAGGATACTGTACACAAACTACATTATATGGGGGACATTCACATGTCACTGGAAAATCTATAAAAAATATTACTTGCATTATTAGCCAAAATTGTTTTCCAAAGTGTGTTCCTGCAAGGTAATATTGTGAGTTGAGATGATTCACCTTTGTAACTCATATAAACAAACTGTACATTAATATGTGGATTATGTAACTTTTGTTTCGTATCCAGGGAAGCAGGTCAGGGGTTCCAAATACAGTCCTGTTGTTACCAACTAGAATTGCCGGTTTGCTTTAATTATTAGGGGGAGGAATGGAGATTGAAGGGGGGGGGGATCTAGGCACAACATAATTTTGGATATGATGCAGAAATAAAAGTATGTAGGCTCTGTTACATGAGCACCTATCTTCATCCTCTCTATTTATGGGCCAAATTTGCTCTGTGCAGATACATGGGTCCAATTTTTCAAAGAGAACAAGTTGGAGATGGATATAATCTTGCTTTCACCAGGTGTGATACCCGTGATGTCACGGAATTAAAGGCCACTAATTCTTCCAAACACTGTTAAGAAACAGACTAAACCAACTAACCTAAAGTAACGGACCAAACTAGCTGACAAATTGGATTAAAGCTGCAAACATGACTTGCAGCTGCTGTTAAAGACTGGTAGAGTATCACTAAATGCTCTAATGTTGTTAATACCATTGGTTTCCTCTCCAGTAGTTGAACTGATAAACTGAGGGCAACAATATCCTAATGGTACATGTGAATTGTGTGACAAACTTCTGAAAGCATAGATTTAAGTATGAGAGAGAGAAATGCACTCACACACCACAATAAAAAGTAAGGCAACTATGCAGACTGACTACACAGCTGAGAGCATCACACCCCAACACTTTTAACTCATGCACATGCACAGTCAGTTAAAACAAACCATGCAAAAGTAAGACCACCAGCAACTTTACCATTACATTACCTAAATAATGAAAATTATAATAAAAACATGATTACAGTATTAGCAGACTCTGAATAATGCTTGGAATTTCCTTAATTTCAAAGTGCAGTTTGACGGGGTTCTATTGTCATCAAGTTAATCATTCCAGCTTCAGACAACTACTTGATTTTCTCTATGGGTAAGAACTGGTATTTATGATTTCTGTAACCCACTATAATGTTGAGATGGAGTGTTTGTATACTCTCCTCTCTTGCAGGAATGTGAACTCATGCCAGTGACATATAAGAGATCATAATAAATAAGAGTAATAATAATAACAGTATTATTAAACAGCTTCTCCAGACACTCTTACAGTTAATGAGAAATTGAAGAGTTATGTTAAATAATACTTTTAGGCTGACAGGATTAAATCATCTGCTGGACACTACTTCTCCAGTGAAGAGGGTCGTTATGTTATTTAAAAGGTATACAGGGTGTCCCAGGAGGAAAAGCATATGTGCAAATTATATATTAGGATATTGTAAGACAAACATGTTCAGCAATGATATGTTGAATTGGATATGTTAATGTAGAGTTGAGATCTGAGGATTCAAAGATGTAGGGTATTTCAGACTTACAGTGGATGGAATGGAGTAGAGAAAATAGGGAAAAGTCTTTGTTTTGCCTGCATAGGTCAAAAAACAAATAAATATAATGATAATAATGACTTTCAATTATGTAAAAGCATAGCAGAAAATCAGTGACTTAAACATATCATCAAAGAACCATTGTTGTCACTGAAATCCATTTATGTATATATAATTTGCCAAAATCCTGTCCTTTCCTCCAGGGACAGTATGTATGTCATAGTGGTTCTCAGCTATTAAAGTAAAGGAACTACGAGTAGCATTCTCTGCAAAAACATTGTGTGGTTACCCAGGAAGCAACTCACCAACAATAGTGCACCCTGCCCCAGTAAATACAGAAGCGTTTCTATGAGAATAGCGCGTGGAAGATGTGGGTGTTGAAGCCGGTGAGGGAGAAGCTGGGTTGCCGTTACCACCACTACTTTGGTTCATGGGGCCGAGGGCAGTGAAGTTATCCCCAAACTCCCACACAGAGAAACGAGACTGGGAAGCATTGGTGGGGGTTTTGTCCGAGGAGGAGGAGGAAGGGGGAGAGGCAGCTGGGGGGGGTTCTTTGTTGGCAGGAAGGACAGTGGAAGGTCGGGGAGGTTGGGGGGTGAAGGGTCTGACCCAGTTGAGGGCAGAGGGAGGGGTCTTGCGTTCCAGTGACGAGTCACGAGACTTGGTCAGCCTGGTACCTTGGGTGGTAGGGGGATGGTTTTGGTTTGAGGAGCTGCTCTCGTCCCAGTGAAAGACTTCATACATCGAGCTTGACATACGCAGGTCTGTAACAACAATGTGGCCATGTTGAACAGACATGCAAAATGCAGCTTCAGTATGCCGTCCCAGACTATAAAGGTGTGTAGACAAAGCAGCCTGCTTATGTACCGATTGTGCATATATTGTTAAGTGAAAGGATCTGTGCTAGCCAACACCATTCCAAATGTGCTGTGACAATACAGTACTATGGTGCAATTTATTTTTAGTGAACTGTCTATTGTTGTAAAATAGTTTTTAATTTGTGAACAATTTCAGTACCACCTTCTATAAAGTCTTGAAAGTGCCACAAGAATCGATGTGTGAAGTATGAGTGAAAACTGTAGTCAGAAGCAAGCTATTTTCATCCATAACACAGAGTGATGATATCTGTGGCACAAAGACATCTTCAGAAGGTGACTTCTCAATGCAAGTGCTTAAATACTGATACAGTACTGGTATTTTGTACTTTAATGCTGCAGAAATTCATTACCCTGGCATTTCCTTGTTAGCTAAAATTTACCAGGTTACACTGTCATATACTGTAGAGTACTGACATGGAATAATAATCACCACTTCCCTATCTGACCATAACACTTTCTTATTGCAAAGGAAGGTCATCTGGATTATCTAGGGTAAACTTTCTGGTAGTTAAAGATAGGCATAGGGATGTAGTGATCCAAATACTTATCACACAGGGTTGCATTATCAGTGACCATTTGTGCTGCAAACAACTTGGGGGGGGGGGGAAGGAGGAAGAAGTTCCAATTTCCCAAGGGCAAAGAGTGAATGAGCTCCTTTTCAGAAGACTGGTGACTCACAGTAAAAAAAAAAATTAGCTTAATGAAGCAGAGGAATTCTTATTCTTCTGCCATGGTCAAGGATGCTCAAAACAACTGTGAATACTGATTGAAAATATAGAGAGCATCACATCTGTTTGAAGAGGTTAAGCTTACTGTTCCTTTCATACACCATACCACTACTAGGATATTTTTAGTCAAAAAGCAAATGCCATGATAGCAAATTCCTGCATTCAGGTATGCAAGAGAACTGGAGAAATACTGCATTATGATATGTACCATGTGAAGCTTTAGTGCTGTAATCATAAGTTAGTAACAATTACTCCATATCTGTATGGCATGAGAGAGATAGATACTAGCCCAACACCAACCAATTACAGTTCTGTACTATGTTTCCCATTGTGTTCACTTTAGAGTGCTGTATGAACATACATCTCAACAGTTGGTGGTATAAATGCACTGTCATGTCTCCCACCACCTCCACTAGATATCTTAGATCTGAGACTATTATTCATGCCAGTGGCAACATTAGTCTACTGTTCACTTCAGAGGTGTGTGTGTGTGTGTGTGTAGAGAAACCAATCACTCAAGACACGCTGACTGACTGAGTAATGGTTTGTTTGTCTGCCCACCTACAAGCCCTTTAACACAACACAAGGAGAGAAATAAAATAAAATAGATTCATTTTTCAGGCACGTCAATTACTAAAATAATGTCTTTGTAATGCTAAAAAAAAAGTTTTGTTTTCATTTATTGCTATAGTACATAGAATACTTTTATAAACTAAATTTTGCTACAAAAAATTAAAAACAAAATTTATATACTGATGGAGAAGTTTTGTAAAAGCATGTGTAGAATTGAAGATCTCTATGACAAACAAGTATACATTAATTATAATCATTTTGTGGCATGGCAAGAAGCTAAACCTTATAAAGTTAGTGAGTTACTCTGGTTATTTGCGAAAGAAGATAAAGTGCTTGAATTTTTTTACTGAATATAATACTTTAGTATAATTATCATTTATGACAATCTTATCATTATTGGCTTTATTGTATAATAAACAACTCTAGGGCCAAAGAGAATATTTTAGGGTGAGATTAAAAGCTGTCTATGAATTCTAAAATATCCTAAGAGTATCCATACAGACCATGGGCTTGAAAGGGGGAGTGAATGTGAATGTGACCCATATCACTAGGTATTCTGACTTTCTCTTTGGTATTTCCGATTTAATTATTTCCATCCCTGGCCCAGGAGCCCCCTACCCCTTAAAAAGATGGAAATGGGGTATTGATGATGAGGATACATACAGTATGACACCAAGGGCAGGGCTGCCTACTGAAAGCTGTACTGTACCAAAAAGAGGAGAAAAGCATTAGCTCATATCAAATATATATTCTGTAAAGATGGCTTTTCTCTGTGATGTGCCATTATAGGTCACATTATCATTTGTAAACAAGAGTATCTCACGGTACGCGGCCAAACAATCCTTGTACTGTATGCTGCTTTATAAATCAACACCATACACTTTATTAACACCCTCAGGCTTAGTTAAAAGCACTTGTTGTATAATTCACTACAAGTACTTTGACATGTGCTATGCGGAAATTGCAATCAAGATGTAAGCTATATGGTTATCTCGGGCAGTGGCAACCATTCACATGCCTAAATCCTGAGTGACAGGCACCTGCACTGAGCCTGAGAGTATTAATAGCAGTATTCAATCACTTTACACAAACTTCCAAGAGATCAGCATGTTATCTTATGATGAAGAAGAGGTTTAACATAAACACAGCCTCAGAATCATTTCCACATGTCTAGCAAGTACACAAACAGTTGGAGAATAAAATTTATCTGAGTGCCAAAGATATCAGAAATGTGGGACACAATGAGGGAATTATGTACTTGTAATTCTGTTAGTTTCATCTTATGTACCTTTATTTACCTTTCGAAATTTCAACATCTGAGGTATTTTAATTTTTACTGCAGTTTTCAGAGACTGAGATACTGTATTGCACATTCATTAATATTTCAGGGTTCAGTAACTGACATTTATGTATATTTTGCACTTTGAATTATATAATTTTTAATATCCAACTGTATAGTGCTATAAAATTTTGGCTGGGGGAACTTACAGGGGAAGCATACAGCATCACTAGGGCAGGGGGAGGGAAGAGAAATACGCATAAGTTGCGATGCTCTTTGTTGGTGGCCAAATTCACATGTTGAATAAGATTACGTTTTGGGTACCTAACAACTAATACATATAGCTGAGAAAAGTTATGGGTGCTACACTATCCCACAAACCACTGGGTGAGTACAGTTTGACATATAGGGCCAACATCAAAATATGTGGGATGTGACACTGGCCTATGATGCCCTGAATAATAAGGGTCAGTTTTATCATTTGCCCTTTATGAACATTTTCTCTTTTTGCACTCAGACAGAATATGAACCCTTTCAATGTGACAGGACTGAATATCCTGGTGTTATGCCCATTATCTAGCAACACTCAACATGGAATAGATAGGAGTCTACCAAGCTCGTCCAAAATTGATCATACAGCTCTAGTGATAGGACATAATGACACTACCCCTCCCCACGAGGTTGGCAAAGGATGGGTTTGATTCTGTGGCCATATGGATGCATGATGAGAGCAGTACCACTCCGCCAACCAATGCCCCAGTAGATATGGCATTGGGTGGGAGTAAGGTGTTCCACACTCATTTGCAGGGTTCATATATGGTATGCGGGGGAACGCATCACTCTAAACTTTCTCCAACTGCGCTACTCTAGGTGGATAGGGAAATGCCTACCAAACTTTCGAATAATAATAATAATAATAAAAATAATAATAGTAATACTGCAATAACAATAATAATAAAAATAATAACAACATATAACAATTTGAAGTCAACATCTTCCTTTGACTGGGGGCTAATGCATCATACAGTCTGAGGGGGAAGTGGTACAAGAGAGACGAGTACAATACCTTCTGGTTTCCTGTCCAGGCCATGTGCAGAGGTGGCTCGCTTGCGGCTGAGGTCTGTCTCACCGCATTCTGAGGCACGTCGGGCAAGGGAAGTGTCTGCCAGATGTACATTAGTTGTTGATGTTGCCCTGTGGATAAAGTAATATCATGATTTACTGTAATAAAGTATACATGTGTTATAACATGACATTTCCTATTTTGTGTTTGTTTGTACAGTGAGGCATGGAAGCTCTCGAAAGACAGTATAAAACTGTATGTTCGACACTTCCCTAATCAAAATCATATGGTGATGCAGGTTTTGTTACCCAGTACTGTATATACAATTGTATCACACTCGCTAATTTAGGTCTGGATATTGTTGTTCTGTTGGAAAATTATCTGATCTTTCCTTTATCTGGATTCCTGCATTATACTAACACCCCTTTGGCTCAATTAAAGTTCAGATAACTGAAGGTTTACTGTATTCATATTCACAACCTCTCTACTTCTGTAATTATAAGTATTACCTTTTTAAAACACTGATATTTTGAAGTGATCATTCAACCATGTTCATTTTGGTTTGAGGGCAGTATCTCTTGACAGTATTATGGAAAATGACTGATTCGTCCAAACTATGCCAGAAAATAGATGAGTTCAATGTTACTCACTGGGGTTATGTTTCAAGACATAATATGGAAGAATCGGTAGTCATCCAATTTAAAAATAAGACAGTCCTCCTTCAATTCCTAACTGCCACTAGAAATCTCAAGACCAGTTTCCAAATTTGATATGTTGATACTTAAAGTTATATTTACATTATATGTTACCTAACTTCCTTGCAATGCTTTCCCGTCACTATTATGGCAATAATAAGCGAATTATTATGCCCCGTGATGTTTGTTACTCTACTGGCCTTAAGAAAGGGGTGCCCCATTGCATAAACAAGAATACAGGTCATGTAGTAAGAAATAATGGCTAATATACTGTACATCTTTTTAACCAACTGTAAAAGTTAAAGCCACAACCTTCGAGCGCTCCAGTAGGAGGCACTGTTGTTGTCCTTGGGGTCCAACATGCGTGGAGTCGAACTTCCAAAAGCAAACACGATGCTGCTTCTCTCATTACGACGCTTTGATTCCATCCGCTGTTCACGCTCCTAAAGTGTATACAGATTATTTAGTCAAAAGTTAATGACTGAATATAATTATGAAACCATAATGTATGTTCATACTTTCAATGCCATTTGGGTACTAACTTTCTTTATATTTTAAATTTTTAAAGACTACTGTAGTGGTTAAATACAAGGTACTGTATATCAATATTTAGTAATAAAAGACAGAGATAATGATT
This sequence comes from Petrolisthes cinctipes, assembly GCA_033782935.1. Taxonomy (NCBI): domain Eukaryota; kingdom Metazoa; phylum Arthropoda; class Malacostraca; order Decapoda; family Porcellanidae; genus Petrolisthes; species Petrolisthes cinctipes. Next base: position 33,133 of record JAWQEG010006967.1, read on the forward strand.
TCTTGTTGCCAGAAAAATCTTTCTTACTTGTGGATTTTCAAAAGTAGAGAACTCCAGGTAATGAAGTTGTAAAATATAGGAAAGCACAAGCTAAATTCAATTCTGTAAAGAAATATAAGTTAACAACTATAACTTACAGCAGTCTTCCTCAGGACAGCCTCCCTGCGGTCCTGCTCTGCTTGTTGGATGATCCTCTTCCGTTCTTCTACCTGAGAGCGTCGTTCTGCATCTCGGTATTTCATCTCCTCCAGGCGTCGTCGTCTCTCATTCTCCTGCTGCTCACGGAAACGTTGAGCAGCAGCTGCCTGTATTTTGGAAAGGGTGAGAGTGAATAAGACTTAAGGATACAATAATGTAGTAAAGGCTGTAAGTGTGTGAGGGAAAGAGTGAGTAAATCTGACAGCGTGTGAGAGTCAGTATATGATGTGGTTTGAATGAAGAAATTATATGAGTTTCTAGAGTTTAAATACAGTATATAACTTACCTTTAACCTTAAGTGTCTTTACACCCTCAGTTGTAATTTGGCTTATGCCAAGTGATATAAGTGAGTGATAATTATTAGTACAGTTCTCAACATGATAAAGGAGGCATCGACAAACTTCTTAACATTTACATAGGAACACCAGTCATAATTTTTCATGCTGAGAAAGGAATGTAATGATGGGAGTAATAAAGTGAAGGTAAAAACAAGGAAAATGTTTGATAATGGAGAAGGGTTATGATGAACAAAGACTCACATGTTCCTTGAGTTCCTCGAGCTTCTGATGCTTTTCCATCTGTTGCCGATCCCTCAGCTGTCGCAACCTTTCTTCTCTGTCTTTAGCAGACAGGCCAGAGGATTTATCATCTGTAACACATTCAGTGATGAGTCTCCATGTCCAGTGAGCTGCCCTACATTATGCACCAGATATTAAAGTGATACACAGGATATGTGAGGCTGAGCTCTAAGGTTCAACTTGAATTAAACACAACCATGTTGTGTTATTAGTGTTAATTTCCTCAGTTTTCATTAACTAAGGACTATTAGAACATTCATACCAAATACTGTACTGCATTAATTATTATTTCTTTTACAATTTCTTTTCAGATTTTCTATTTTCTCATTACCTGCATATATCTTTAAAAATCTGTTTGAATGGTCAAATGAAGTTTCCCATATGCAATGCTGAATGAAAATTAATGGTACTAATGAAAATAATTATCCTCTGTGACCTTCTTTAATGGATTTGAGTGTTCAGCTTTTGATGACACACTGCAGAAAACATGCTTGCACAGTATTATATAGTGAGAGGCAATAGTCTTGTCCCATCTACAGTATACAGTATTTAATCAATCTCAGAAAGCAATGAATGTATTGCCACTACTAACCATGTACAGTACTGTACTTATGTACTGAAATATTACACTCACATTTTTAAATTAATTATTTCAGGATCAAACTTTAGCCTTTCTTTGTACATGTGCTGGTGAAAATCAAATTGACATGCTTCAGGGATACAAACTCTTGAAGGGAAGATATTAAAACACAGCATAAAGGGGAAAATAATACACCCAGACATATTTAGCATTATTGAAGAACTGATAGGCTACTGTAGCTTGTAACTAATACAGTACCATAGTATGCATTACACATGGCTGATTAGTACCCCACACCCAAGAGGAGTTATTAATTAAATATACAGCATCATCACCTGATATGTAATATATAATTCTGTTTATGATTAACCTTAGATATTCTGGCATTCCAAATTTTTGCTTTTAGATGTAACATTCTTAATATGTAAAGGAGGTTAGCTTGGTAATTAAAGAGGCATTATGATGTTCAAATGGTTCAGTGTTATTGCAATTAATCAGTAAACAAAAGCTTTCCACAAGTCTCAGAAAAAATTCTAGGTACCCTCTTTTACTAACATCATACAATTTTATCTACAGCAATAAAACTCTGTTTTAAAACTTGAAATTATTTTAATATTTGGCAGCAGTCTTATCAGTGATATGAGGCTGCAAGACCGTATATGGAAATAAGCAACACTACCGGTAGTTACTCTGGTCCACAAAGACTTAGGTCCTCTGGGCCAGTCAACTCCTTACCCTCAACCTACCAACCCTTCACCTTCAACCTATTAACCCCTTACCCCTACTCTGCCATTCTCTTACCACTAAACTGCCAACACCAAAAGGAATCTAACAAAAGCCTCAGTTGTTGAACTGATGAGAACTCACCACAATTCAGCTGATTATCCTATGCCCATCAGAAGATTATTTGAAGTCCATTACAGTTAATTAGGAAGAGGTTCTAGTGAGCAAGAGAGGATTCTAGTAGGTTGGAGGAGATTCAACCAGGAATGAGCAAGTGAGGAAATTAGTAGGCAAACACAAATAATAAATGGGCAAGAGAGGGGAGAAATTTGAACTGACTGGTGGTGGATTGAGCAGTTTTCAAAACTGCACAAGTCAGTCGGTGTCTCGGGGATTGCTTTTAATGAGTTAATGAGCTGGATATAAAGTTAGCATGAATTATAGTGAGTTAGCTTGATGTCTGGTGGGTTAGGCTGAGCTGTTTTGTAAGTTAATGAGTTGCCTTATATATTAGTAAGATTTCTAGTGAGTTGTATAGTAAGATAGCATAAAGTCTAGGGAGTTAATGAGGTGTAAAGTACACATGTAGGACGTTTTCTGATATAGTTAACTGTCTCGTGCTTTACCATGATGTTTAGTGAGTTAATGAGTTGTTAATAGAAATGATGAAAAAACTAATTTAAGAAAACAATAATGTGAATAGTGAGAACTGCAATGGGTCACTGAAGACTCGGGACTACAACACCACACAACAATCAATACAGCCAACAGGGATAAATACTGCATTAACAACACAGCTGAACATACATAAGAGAAAGCACTGCAGCATGATTGGTAACACAATACAACACACGCTTGGACAGAGCACTGCAGAATGTAACACACCACAACACACACAGCATAATACACTGCAGCACTGTAGTAGAACACATCACAAGAAATAAAGTTTTGTCTTATGAAACATAACAATACACACAAAATAAAGCATTGCAGTGTAGAACAACTCATACAGAATACAGGATAGGCACCGAAAAACCATCCTAGCATGAGACAGCAACACCTTACCACTATTATAGGCTACATGACAATACAGTACCACAAACCACTCATGCAGGTGCACAGCATATCAAGGGGCTACCTCTATTGGTAGTGAACAGAAGGGCTCCTTGTTCCTCCAAACTATACCATAAAACAGATCCCTAATTGTATCCTGAGGTACTAGTCTCTTTCCTGGCATAATTCAGAGGAACAGCAGCAAAAAAAAATGAATCATGCAACTACGAATCTTGAGAACTTGTACAGTAATGGTAAATATATCCTGCTGTTATTTTAGAATGTAGTTAAACCCAGTGGACTTTGAAAGGTACTACGGTAACATTGCCCTAGTAACCTTTTTTCTATTTCAGGTGTTTCCATTACATGTGTCCAAAATTATACTTAATAATGTACTGTACATAATTTTGTGCTCTGCTACATTAACCACAATATGTGACTGTCTGGACATGCTGGATTTCTGACAGAAAATAAAAACCTAAACCAGATGTGACCTTCAGTGGTTATACAGTATGCTATTGTATGTAAATATATATGAATACCCAGTCAGATAATCTTTAGCACATTTTCATCCACATTCATTCTTAACATCAATCCTCATCATACTACTGGCAGTAATAATCCAATAAATGAAGTGACAAAATGAAGGGGATCAAACACCAGAGAACTGGGAAGGTAACGTGTGGAGATGTAATGATGTCGGCTGGTTTCCAATCTCATCACACTATCAGTTCAATTATCATTACAACTCTACTATTGCTACAAGTAACAGAAAGTTGCCACAAGTAGTGTACAGAGGTTATTTAAACTTTCTGAATTATTGTGGACAAAGATATGTTTCAATCTGCCAGTGGTACTGTATCATATTTATAACTATTTGAGAGTTGCACAGTAGCAGGTGTGAGGTATGTGAAGTGGGGAGGGGAGTGGATAGCGTGTGAATGTTTGCACATGTGTAGTGACTATTATTGCAATGGTGAATGATTATGAATATCATCTGTTCTTGGATACTTGCCACTTTCTTCACCTCTTCAACATTGATTTAATTTGAATTTCAAATCCATTTTAATTCACATATTATTTACTACTACAGTACCACAAAATGGAGCTGTATCAGCACTGCCTCAATACACCTTTAGCTGCTTCAGTACAGTACGTTTTGCATTAGATAATTCAGTACTGCTTCAATTAATTGTATCATAACTGTTTACATAAAATGCTTCAGCAGAGTCATTACTATTAAGATAAAGCAAGCTTCTTTATCCTTTGTCCATGGTTGGGAAATGAAGCCGAGGTTGAAGCCTACAAACAGCAGTACAGTATTAGCATAAAAAACATTACCTTGCAAATGGAATCTTCTCCTTAACATTAATATAATAATAAAAAGTACAGCATTTTACACAGCTAGTAAACCAATTAATTTTTTTGAATGATTGGGTTGTTTGTTTTAGGAAAATATCACAATACCTCCTTCTCCGAAAAATTGTTCATTAGGGCCTGGCATGGAAGGTCGTGGTTGTTTAGTTGGCAGCGAGTTATCCCCTTGTGCAAACCAATATGCATCTGAGGAAGACAAGTTTGGCATCAGGCTAGGGCTGGTGACTGGCACCGTGGGAGGGGTGGGGATGCCAGGGAGGAAGGCTCTGGGACACACTGACACCAAGCGGGATTTTCAACGCTGCTGTGTTATATAAATAGCTGATGGTTGCTTAACAGTACTTCCTACAGAATTAGGACTTATAGTGAGAGTTTGTGTGCATGAAAACCATCAACATAAGCACTGTTTTCCCTTCAAAAGTACACATACTGACAAGCACCGGAATTTAATACTCCTGGGCGTAAGAAACTCATCAAAGTGGCATTAGTACTGTGAGTGCTGGCTGTTACTCATCACTTGACCTGTCTTTCACCGGGTACAGTCATAGTTTATATTATTGAGCTCATTCAAGATTGAGGATATGTAGTAAAGGCTCTGTGATACAGTCCAAGTACTAATTGTTTCTTCATACTATGCCACAAACCAGCACCCATACTGAACAAGTTTGCTGGGTGGCACAGTTTGGCAGACTCAAATCTAATTCACTGACAATAACATAGGTTCCTTAGTGAAAGTGTTCCTCTCAGTACCAAGGGTTACTCTGTTGTTTCATGATAAGGGCATACTGAAGGCTACCGATATCACCAAACTATACAATACTACAAAGCAGATCCCTTACTTGTGTAAGCTAATATAAGTAGTCTGTGAAAAAGTTTGAAATAATCAGTAGCCCTCCAATACAGCCACAACACATTGCCTCGTAAAGAAATGTGACATACCCAATGAGTTCGTCAGTACTGTACATAGCACAATACAGTTCTGTAAATCCAGGTACAAAAAAGTAACTTTCATCAACTCAACCATATCCATCCTGGGTCAGCAAAAATTTATTAACTGCGATTGCACATTTAATACAATATTGTCCTGCCACTCTCTCTATGTGTTGTTGTGTAACCAAGGAATAATGAGTTGTGATTCCAAAGCTACAAAAAAAGTCATCAACAACACAAACCATCATCTTTCTCTTGGTCAAATAAATAGTCTAGCTGAACACTCCCTTGTGCCAGTGAGTCCCACCTTTATCATCCCCACACCACACCACACCAAGGGTCAGTCACCACAATCCAGCGTTAAGGGTCTAATACACTGGCATCTATTTCCTTCATCCACTAACCTGCATTGTCAGGACACTTGTGCTCCGACAAGATTCACCTGGATCTTCTGACCCTCTGAATACAGGATGGAGGATGGAAGACGACTTTGGACTAACCAGAGGATGAGGGAATATGTGCCTGTGTATTACCCCCTTAACACAGGATAGTTAGTGGCGGTGGTTGTTGTAGTGGTGTGACAGAACAATGTGTGCCGTGCCACCTCGTGCGGGGGAATGGTGCCTCAACAGTGACAGTAATTGGTGGGAAGGTAAGTTGTAGATGTGAAGACAAGGTTAGAGAAGTTGTAGTTGAGAAAATGAGGGAATGCAACCTGTAGATGATAAGACCATCTTTACATGACAAGAAAGAAGGGATGAAAAGGAGAGTGTCTTTAAAATCTGGTAAAATAAGGTGGGGAAGAGAGGCAAAAAGAAACTGAAAGGGAAGAAAACTGTGGATGGAAAAAAAAATTAGATGAGAAGGGAAACTAAAGATAAATAGAAAGGATAATGGGAATTGTTGTGGGAAGAAAGAGGAGAAGAGAAAGCAGGGACAAAGAGAGCTGAGATATGAGAGGGAAAACAGTAAATGAGATGAGAGGGAAAACAGTAAATGAGATGAGAGGAAATAGGAAACAGTTGTGATGCAGGAAAGTAAAGAAACATAATACTATATAAAGGGGTAATAAGAGAAGATATTGGGGGAGGGGGAAGTTGAAAAGAGAACAAGAGACACAAAAGAGAAGCGAGAAAATGTGAAAAAACAGAATGGAGAAAGTGGATACAGAGAACTGAGGAAAAGACAAAAGAGGAATATCAAGGAAACTGGTGACTGAGGGAGGCATGAACCCACACTCTGAGTAAACCAATACCCACCACCCATAGCAATAGAGGAGCTGTTACCATTATTAGAGCATAGACAGATATATATGGGTAGGAAGGCACCACTGGGGAAGGAGGTGGAGGAGAGGCCTTTATTGACAACGTTTCGCTACTCCTCTGTCAGTAGTGTAGTGAAACGCCCTCATTAGAGGCGCCTCCTTCAATGGTGTTTCCTAACTCATTCTGTCAGGATTGATAAATATTTACCATAATAAAGACTTAAGGGTGGAGGAGAAGAGTTAAGGTTTTACAAGTACTGTATTGGGAAGCAAAGAAATACATACCTGTATTATTATTATTATTATTATTATTATTATTATTATCTGTTAAATGGTAAAACCTTCAATGGTGGAACAGTAAGGTAATTACAGCTTTAAGAAAGAGGGAGGGGGGCACAGAATTGGGGGTACTGGTACTGATTCGTTGGTGAAAAATTAGAGGGCCATTGATTCCTCCAAACAATGCTCCAAGACAGGCAACTTCAATATTACTAACAGGGGCCCTGTTTCTTAGCACAGTTTGGGGGAATCAACATCCTTCCAATGTTCCCACATAATATTACCCTCTAAGAATATATTATTAAATACTGTATTATGTTAAATTTAATATGTAACAAGCTTCTTTATATTATTAAGGATGGATGGTTCATTTTAATTTTAACTAGATTATAGGAATATGAAACCTAGAAAAAAATGTTTATCAATAAATGTCAACAGCCTTATGTCTAAAGCAACACATATAGAAAAACATAATTTAAGCCATAACAAGGACAGACAACATGCAGGCAGCAACAGACAACAACAACAACATATAATGAACATACTAAACTGTCAGTCTAATTTACGGTGAGAAGGGGAGTAATTTGCTTTGGGTGAACTGAAGGGAAGCTGATTCCTCCCAACTACTATACTGTACAACAGAAAACAGACTTATGCCTTGCTATACGAGTAGGGAATTTGTTTCATAGCACAAATTAGAGGAATCTGTAGGTTTCCAGTTTCCAAACATTAAACGACATAGATTCTTATCAGCAACACGATTATCTATGCACCATCTCGATAAATTACATTCCTGGATTAAAAATGCATATAATTATTACATTTATGATAATCCCGATGTGCAATTACAGTCAATGGGACATGTAGGGAACAATGGCTTTAATTAAGTCTATGGGATGAGTGACAATAATATGCTACAGTATGTCAAAAATGATTTTAAAATACAGTACAGTATAAGAGTATTGTTATTAAACTACACTATTCCTCTTGAGGGGGACTATTTCTTGGGGAAAATATTTGAGGTATTCGATTCCTTCCAATCCATATCACAAAACAAACTATCCACTAGTAAACTGAGGTACTGTAGTATGTTTCTTCGGATAGTTTGGAGGAATCAGCAGTACTTTATCTCAAGATACCCGCGGGACAAAACATTTGAGGGAAAAGTCAATGGTTTTGGACACAACAGTCAACAAAATATAAGTACTGTAGTATATAATGCCTTATTGGCGAATTGGAGGACTAATGAATTCCTCCAAACTAGGCCTGGGAACAGCCGACCTAAGAATGCAAATGGGGGATCAGGTTTGTGGCACAATTTGTACGAATCTGTAGCCCTTCCCCATTTGCTCAAGACAAATCATTCCCAACAGTGGCCAGTAAAAAGACCCTGTATACTTAGATCTGATAATATTTTGCTGTTATACATTACGTTTATAAACTTTTGAGTGCCAATGGTCTGTCCACAGTTAAATAAAATCGATTGGAGTTACAATGTATGCTAAAATGATCCAAAATTAGGAGTAAAAGGAGATAATAATAATATTTTTAAACCAGTCAGTAATTGTTCCGTGATATAATAAAATCGTCACGAAGGAGTTTTTCAAAATAACAAAACACAAATACGACACCGTAATGCTTAACTCGACAAAAATCACTTGGGAGATGGAAAAAGCATGGCCAGCAACCGGAATGCCACAGGTAAGGAAACTAATTAAACACGGGCTAAGCAGTGACATGTCGAGTAACCACTAACCACTGCCTGCAACTGAAAGGTAATAAGACAGACATTCGACCCACACTGTATACTTCCAAGTTCTTAATAATAAAGATGTAGGTTTCTTTTTTTCTTGTGGCAATTGATACTTTTTATATGCTGGAAAAAAGTAATTACCGTCATATTGCTTCAACGATTTACCACAAGATTTCCACACTGTATGGTTATGTACTATTATATTAATGACAGTCAAAATTATTAGCTAATTTTAATGTTTCTTTATATTGTTATTTGCGTGTACAAGATGGCCAGATAGTCATAGATACCTACACAGTATGAATAACAAGGTTGCTGTAATGTACCGTATGTTTGTTTGTAAATGGTAGCTGCAGAAGTAGGGGAGAGAGGAGAACTGCAACCAAGAGATAAAAGGGGGAGGAGTTATTGTTGGAGAGGAGGGAGGAGTGAAGAGGGTTGGGGGGGGGGGGCAGTTACCAGCTACCTCGTATACCAACCCTGCCACAACTTTTAATTGGGTCTGGTTATTCCACACAAATCCCCCTAATGCAAATATAAAAATATCCATGAATGCTATTATGTGGCTTAAAAAGTCCTTATCCTGCACTGATTCCCACAACATTCTTCAATAGTATCAGTGAGTGGGGGAGAGTTGACGAGATGAAAGGATTTTTATTCCACCCTATCCAAGAGTGAACCAACCATATTTACCCATATTTATACTCCATATAGGAACGGATGAAAACCCTACGTGTGGGGGTAAAATATTCATGGAAACTGCACAGCACACACAACATCTTTTGACACAGTATTAGCTAGAGATGTAATATATCTCTATAAGAGATTGTGAGAAAAATAAACATCATAATTTCTGCATTATCCACCTACCAACGTCAATCTTCTCTTCCTGTCATGCTTGAATCCTGAGAGTTTGACCCCCAAATTAGGGGCACCATGACAGCTTTCCTTTTGAAGATTGACACTTTATTGGAAGAGAAGACCTGCAACGCTATGTGGAAAATACAAGAGTAGATGTAACAGTACTCATTGTATAGGGAAGGCAGGCGTTAGTCTGTCTCCAGCCATATACTGTCACTTTGTATGGCTGGTTGGCTGTATGTGTTCCATTCTCAGAGTGTGTGTGTGTGTGTGTGTGTGTGTGTACACCTTGGTATTCTCATGTCTGTGTCAGTGTGTTGTGTGTGTGTGTATGCCCATGTGTTTGTCTGTATATATACCCGCATACTACAAGTCTCCATCAGTTGCCACACACTATCACTGCACTCTGCCACGGGTTTGCTGAGTTTATGTAGTTAGTGACAGCGAAGCTCAAAAACTCCACTCGGGTCACCATGGGAACTAACTACGTCCTGAGAGTGAGAAGGAAGGAGGAGGATGAGGAGGTAGTAAGAGTGGGGAGTAGATGACAAAGATGGAGAGAGGAGGGGACGGGAGGGATGGCAGGGAGGTGGAGAGAACACAGGAGGAGGGGAAGTAAGAAGAGGAGGATGAGGAAAAAGAACAGAAGGGGGAGAGAACACAGAAGTAATTAAGAGAGGAAGGAAAAGGAGCTATGGAGAGGAGGAAGAGAGGCAACAAGAATAGGAGGTAGAAGAAGGGGGATGAAGTGGAACAGGAGAAGAAGAAAAAGTACTTAAAATTATAATCGATGGGCAGGAAAGTAGGAGGAAACAAATGGATGAAAAAATATGAGAAAAGAAAAGAAAAGCAAGAGGTGGAAGTAAAAGAGAAGCAAGAGGCAGAAGTAGATAAGAGGGAGAAGAGAAGCATGAAGGAAGAGACAGAGGCAGAAGACAAACGAGATGAGTCTGGGAGGAAAAGAAGGAAGGAGAGAGACAATGGGAGGAAAGGAAGGAAGAAGACAGACAACAGGAGAGATGAGGAGAGGAATGACCTAGAGCACAAGGCGTGTTTATTTGGGTTGAAGTATGAAATGTGAGGAAGGGCCAAGGTGTGTTAGGGTTGCAGTAAATAAAAAATAAAATAAAAACAGTATTCATGAGTAGTAAAGTGGGTAATTGTTGGGTGAGTGGGGGGGGGGGGGGGCGGGGGGCGCACTCTGTAGCTACCTGAGGAGGGGTCCCTGGGAGGAGTGGGAGGGAGGCCGGCCCCCACCATCACCACACCACCATCACCACCACCAGTTCCAGCTCCTCCTCCTTCACCTATATCGATGTTGGCAGCCACCAGTGAGAAGCATACCTGGCCTATGATATGTATACCCGGGACCACATACATACATTGTTAACATGTTGTGCTTTACAAGGTTTGGAGGGAACATTTGAACACGTACTCCCTCATCTATATCTATCTCTTCAATGTCTTAATTAAATAGAATAAAAAAAAGTAAAAATCTCTCTCTCTCTCGTCTTTAATAGAATAAAAAAAAGTCAACATAACTCTCTCTCTCTGTCTGAGGCAGTGTATGTATGTTCCCACAAGGGGGCCACGATGCAGGTAACGCCATCAAGTCACTCACTGTCTCTCCACAAATTACCTCACTCCCTTTCCTAAGCACAGACTGCAGCTAAAGTCACCTTCTGTAATCGGTTTGGGGGAAGTGCTCTCTGTATCTTCTGTTCCAGGGGTGACTATACAGAGCTTATTTCACCATATTTTCTTTTCCTAGGATTATGACCGTTCCTCTCATATTTTGACCCCTAAAGTGACGTGCTACAAACCCTACCAATCAAACCATATCAATCTAACCTAACCTAACCCAACCCATCCTAACTGACGTGGGGGTCTCTCTGAAAAAAAAAAAAAAAAAAAAAAAAAAAAAAAAAAAATCTGGCCTGAAACCACACACAGTTGCGAAATAATTGAAGCAGAACGTAGCTATTTCCTCTTCCATCCCGTCACTCTTTTAAATAACTCTTTTATTTTATTTTCCGTGTCTTTCTTATTGTGTGTGTGTGTGTGTGTGTGTGTGTGTGTGGTGTGTGTGTGTGTGTGTGTGTGTGTGTGTGTGTGTGTGTGTGTGTGTGTGTGTGTGTGTGTGTGTGTTCAATCCCCACCTTCTCTCCCAATCTCGTGACACTCTCGGTATTTATTGAAGAGCACCGCACCTTGCCTGTCTCAACCTTACCTTCATTTTTCATATCCACTTCTATTCTTCTAAAGTTCTAAACCATATATATTTCTCATATAAAAAATCTATTGATCAGTGCAGTACCTCTTCTATCAAAATCTATGTTTATATCTTAAGACCTCCTACATCTATTTCATACAAACATATTTATTTCTCATGCCCACATTTATTTCTCAAACCCACATCTATTTTTTACACATATCTATTTCTCAGACCCACATCTCTTTCTCAGACCCACATCTCTTTCTCAGAACCACATGTATTTCTAACAACCACATCTATTCCTAAGGACCACACATATTTCTTCTCATACCCTTTCCTCACCAACACCTTTCCAGTAACGACCCACCAGCAAGAGTTAATAGGCTTCACCACGGGTCTGCCATCTCCACTGACACTCACCACAAATGTTTCCCGTAATAACTCTGTTTCGGGGACAGGTGCTGGTGGAGAGAGGAGTTAGGAAAGGGACCAATATATACCTTTTCATTTCTTCACCGAGTGTGGTAAGGACTAAGGAGTTAATATATCGTTGGCAATGTTGAAGCAAATCTTACGTAACTCCTATACATTGTTTTTACGCTTTAGGTAATACGTTTGGGAAAATATCAGATGATATGAAATGTTACTGATGAACACGATCGTCCAAGGGTTAATTTTTTACTAGCTAGGGAATCGAACTCTGCTTCTCTGAGTTGGAAGATGAATACGCTTGCCACTACACTATCGGATGCTAAAAATTAAGGTACCGGTATCTATGAACTTTTAACTCTACACAAAAATATAAAATGACAAACGAAATATTTGATCACTGCTCTCACATAATAAAAGGGAGTAATTTTTGTTTTTTCATTTCCACACCTATCGCTCATAGGGTACATATTTTTTTGAGGTACTGTACAGGACGTAACCATATTTGGAAGTCATTTCACACGTCTACACACACACATTCCACATCAACACACACAATACTTACACCACACACCACCTATATGTAACCAGTATGTAGCCTACACCAAACACGTTAATACCTGAAATCCATACCTAACATACAAACCTTCGCAACACAAAACCTAACTTAACCTAACCTCACCTAACACATGAAATCAATACTTAACACACAAACCTTCGCAACACAAAACTAACTTTAACCTAACCTAACCTAACCTCACCTCACCTAACACATGAAATCCATACCTAACACACAAACCTTCGCAACACAAAACCTCTCCTAACCTCACCTCACCTAACACATGAAATCTATACCTAGCCTACCACACAAAGCTTCGCAACACAATACAACACCACTGAACACAATACATCTGCATACACCTACCACACCTATATCACACCACACCACACAATTCCGTAACTACATCATACTCACCACACACCGGTACATTTATCACACCTATTCACCATCTATCACCACACCTTCACCATCAACCACTCCAATATTATCTCATCATTACCAAACCTATCATCACATACACACCACACATCACCAACACGCCACACCACATCACATTTCTCACCACAACACACCTCTCCACATCTACACCATACCCCACCAGCACGTTACACCACACCTACACTACACGTACAGTACACATCTCCGGACCACACCACTACACCTTCCATCCAAGTGGTTTCTTTGGCAACAGGTCTACCTACCATCCTTCCTTCTCTCCACCCATACTCGGAGATCGATAGAGTCTCTCTCTCTCACTCCACCCTCCTTCCCTTCCCGACACACACCACCCAAGCTTGCCCTTCTGTATCGTTCAATTTCCCTCTCTCTCTTTTCAACTTCTTTTTCTGTACTTACTCTGAATATATATATATATATATATATATATATATATATATATATATATATATATATATATATATATATATATATATATATATATATATATATATATATATTTCACTGGGAGGGACTAACTCGATTTTTATTTCACTCGTCTTCTTGTTCTGTCACTCACTCAGACACTCAGTTTTTTCTAAGAGTCTCTCTCTCTCTCTCTCTCTCTCTCTCTCTCTCTCTCTCTCTCTCTCTCTCTCTCTCTCTCTCTCTCTCTCTCTCTCTCTGCTTCCAATTCACATTTTTCCATCCTTCCCACCCCCTCTCCTCTACTCTCCCCTGATTCATTTTCTCCATTCAGTCTTTTCCATACCTCCATTCTATTCACCCTCCGCTCCCTCCCTCTCTTCATTTCCACATTTCCATATTCTACCTCCCACTGGTCATTTCCTTCATTCATTTTTTTTTTCACGTAGTACATACCTTCTTCTGCTCAATTCATTTTTTCCATAGACTTTTCCTTCTCTCCTATCTTCAGCTTCAGTTCACTTACTTCCTTCCTCTTCCTCCTAACCCCCACTCTCTCTCTCCCTTATTACACTTTCCCATTGTCTCTTATACATGGCCTTCATCGACTTTTCCTCTCTTCTTTTATTCATTTTCTCTATGCAGCCTTTCCCATCTGTCTTCCATTCACCCAGACCAACTCTCACTCCCCAATGCATTATCTCTATTAATCATTCTATCCATCTTTCTTTTCTTCCTTCGTGCATCAACAGGGGGGGGTGGGGGAGAAAGGAGGGGTAGGGGAGAAAGGAGGGGAGGGAAAGGGAGAGGAAGAAAAGAAGAGGGAGGTGACGGAAGGGAGGGGAAGGGAAGGAGAGGTGAAGGAGGGGAGAGAAAGGGAGAGGGAGGGGAAGGGAAGGGAAGGAGAGGAGAGGAGAGGAGGGGAAAGGAAGAAGAGGAGAGGAGGGGAAGGAAGAAGAGGAGGGGAGGGGAAGGGAAGAAGAGGAGAGGAGAGGGAGGGGAAGGAGAGGAAAGGGAGGTGAAGGAGGGAAGAGGAAGGGAGGGGAAGGCGAGGAGAGGGAGAGGAAGAAAAGGAGAGGAGAGGAGAGGAGAGGGAGGGGAGAGGGGTAAGGGGAAGAAGGAGAGGGGAGACATTGGACTGGTGTGACACGAGGACTTGGCACCTGTCTGATCATTGTCCCCAACTTCACGACCACAGACACACTATTGACCACAAGAGGACCCACCAATAACGAATAAGGGAGGGACCAGGCAGGGAAAGACAGGGAAAGGTAGGGGAAAGAGAGGGACCAGGGAGGGAAAAGGGAGGGGAAAGAGAGGGACCAGGCAGGGAAAAGGGAGGAACCAGGGAGGGAAAGGGAGGGAAAAGAGAGGGACCAGGCAGGGAAAAGGGAGGGACCAGGCAGGGAAAAGGGAGGGACCAGGCAGGGAAAAGAGAGGGACCAGATAGGGAAAAGGGAGGGACCAGATAGGGAAAAGGAAGGATACAAAGAGGAACTATAGGCGATTAATTAAACAGGAAGCCAATGAAGTCAACACTTTGTCTTGTGTTTGTTTATTCCTTCACCTTCCTGTCGTCTATACTCTTCTCTACAGCCACCCCTCACCACATAAGTCAATAATTATAATCTACACTCATGCACGCCAACAGTACAACATCAAGTACCATCTTAGAATACTAACATCACTTATAATATATAGAAGGAAGGACACAATTTACTCAACGTGTTTCCTGTTTGTCCCTGATGGTAGAATTAACGATGGAAATTCAAGACGTGCAAAATCGGTAAAGTGATGAAATAGTAAAAAAAAAAAAAAAAAAAAAAAAAAAAAATTCACGGGTAATCAAAAGAAAGTTCCAATGTTTAATCCAAGGCTAGCGAAACTTTAAGTACCTTGTGTCTTACCCTGCAACTGAGCGTCTTCCTTTCACACATTTCCACAACGATTACACCAAAACAAAGAACAACGTATATTTAATTAATTATGAATCCTATCTGCAACAAAATGATAAATAATACGAGATCATAATACATGGAGTACGACGATGCAAGGAAATGAGGAAATGACATGTTTGGTGACAGAGTGGCGGGTCAGTGAGGGAACCATTAATATTGTGTGGACGGACATGCAAAGGGTTGGTACACCACTGGGAAAGACACCACCCACCCACCCATCCACCCAGGCAGGCAGACAGGCAGACAGTAGTGTGGTGGTGGTTGTTGTGGTGGTGTCTTAGTAGTGGGATATACAGCGAGTTTTCTTGTGGTAATTTATCGTCAAATCTACATGTCGTTGAGTATTGTTTGATAAGCATTCATTAAAAAAATATATTACCATGTAAACTATATAGAAAATAAAGTCATGAAAACACTATTTTCACTGCTATTTTTATCAAGACACCACAAAAAAAAAAATCGCTGATATTTCATCACTTTCCGCCATACATAAAAAAAAAAAAAAAAAAAAAACTTATGCTTGGTGAAATACCTAGTAAGTAAACTAAACTAAGATGTGATAATTTAAACATTTGCATAAAGTATAAATATACATTTGAAACACACACGTAATATTGTAAAATATTATATCTTAGTCTTTAAGGTGTTAGTGGAAGAGGGTGGAGTCTGTCTGAGGTTTAGTGGATAGTTCATGGAGTGGTTGGTTTGTTAACAATGGTGGAAGGTGGTTTGTTGTGGTGAGGGTGGACGTGTTAGGTTAGGTTAGGTTAGGTTTAGTATAGTATAGATTAGATTAGGTTAGGTATGTTGTAGTTTAGGAGGTTAGGTTAGGTTAGGTGTTGTTTAAGGTTAGGTTTGGTTATGTTATGTTACGTACGGTGTTGTTTAAGGTTAGGTTTGGTTATGTTATGTTACGTACGGTGTTGTTTAAGGTTAGGTTAGGTTGGAGTATCACGTACCATTCTGGGACTAATTAGGTTAGGTTAGGTTAGGTATGGTGTAGTTTAGGAGGTTATGTTATGTTACGTACGGTGTTGTTTAAGGTTATGTTATGTTATGTTACGTACGGTGTTGTTTAAGGTTAGGTTAGAGTGTCACGTACCATTCTGGGACAAATTAGGTTAGGTTAGGTTGGAGTATCACGTACCATTCTGGGACTAATTAGGATAGGTTAGGTTAGGTTAGAGTGTCACGTACCCTTCTGGGACTGGTTGCGCTTGTTGGCTGAGGTGTTGGGCTGGTGGTGTGGCTGTTGTTGCTGCTGCTGTTGTTGGCTGCTGGAGTGACCATTGGCGGTGGCTGCGGTGACCCCTGACCCTCCACCACTGCTGCTCTCTCGACCATCACCACCTCCACCTGCACAAACAACAACAATCATTAACACATCTTCATATATCCAACATCAATATTATCTACTGTACATCTCCATCCCGAGCAATATCACTATCGTCATTCTATATTGACTATACTTTTAACGTCAGTGTGCTAGACATATTTATTTTTTTATAAGTTTAACATCACTAGTAATTGTATTTGTAGCATTAACATCACCCTAGATTACCATAACCACCTACATCATCAACATCTCTATCTCCAACATATAAAATTTCAGTAAAAAAAAAAAAAAAAAAGTAACATCTTTGCTTCCACAGTAATAAAATACGTATTATTTAATAAGATCATCATCATTAGCCCTGTATAACTGACATGACACACACCTAACTTCTCTGTCAACTATAACTCCCATCAATACACATCAATAGCATATAATAATACCATAAATATCAGTACATGTAATTTCCTCTCCCAGTCTCGACCCCTACCACCACCACCACACACACCACCCCACTAAGGAGAGACGTCAGCCCTCCTGAATATAATTAAAACTCCGGGTGAAGATAATTATACAAGACTGTCGACTGGGGGTGAGACGAGACGGACGAGTATTCCCCAACCTCTTTGTTAAACGACGTGAAGTCTGAATATTACATGACATTGAGTTGATGTAAAGGGATGGGATAAGGTAATTGCACTGAGTCCGGTGTTGTGATATTCCCTTTGATGAGGATTCCACTGCCTTTACATCAGTACCAGATATAATGTTTGTTATGTTACGAATGGGCATGATGAAACCAAGAAGATATTAAATTGTTTTGGGTTAAGAGTAGTATCACTTCGTACAGATTACTACTTCAGAATATGAGGTAGAATTTTACAGACAGTGATGAGTTGAACCTCCATCACTGGTACACAGAATTAACTATATTGCTCCTCCACACAGTTAACCCAAAAAAAAAAAATATACAGACACAAGTTTGGTACACTAGAACGCCTTGACTCCTCCAAAGTACGCTAGGAAACAGGACCGGATCAGCAATAATAATAATGGTGCCCTGTTGTTGTTGTTGCTTGGAATAGGTTGGAGGAATGCGTTGCTCCAGATTTACCAACACTAGCTGTCCTACATGTCAGTCACCTTAATCAAGATACAAAAATGTCCCAACCACTATCTTCTCTGGCTTCATGTTTCCTTAATTCCGTCCCTCTAGTTGTGAACCAAGTGGCCGGTGGGTGGAGTGTTGGAACTGGAGAGGGAAGTGGAAGAGTCAGGGAGGCCTATCTATGGTTGGGAATTTAGTAGTCCCTTTAGTTTGAGGGAAGTTGTGTGTCGTGAAAGTCAGACTAATTGTACCTAATCCTACAATCCATACTGCATAAATCACATACACACACACACACACACACATACACATACATACACACACACACACACAAACGAAAAAGTGTCAACGCAGGTATGATTGACACGAATTTCTGCCATCAGCCGTACAAAACGTGTCCTTGATGATGATAATAATAATAATATATATCGTCAACACACTGTCTGTCTGTACACATCATATCAAATTCAACGAGGAGAGAGAAAAAAAAAAAAGGCTAGGTCAGAAGGTAAATATTTGTGAGTTTCTCGAGTGACGTGCTGGTGTGTATTTGAAGAGAAGGCAGACAAATCTCATCTTCAGAGTCTGGCTTTGTGACAGGTACAACTCCACACTGATTGGATGTGAAGGGAGAGATGAGCAGCAGAAGAGGAGGAGGAGGAGAGGAAGGTAAGTTTGGGAGGAGGAGGAGGAGGAGGAGGAGGAGGAGGAGGAGGAGGAGGAGGAGGAGGAGGAGGAGGAGGAGGAGGAGGAGGAGGAAGGTAAAAAAAGAAGAGGAGGATTATACACTATTCACACATTATTTAGTCCTTGTATGGCAAGGTTGTCGTATTAGAGAAATCTAATTGATTTACTATTAATAGGAAGGAGAATACAGAAAAGAATAAAGTAACAGAGGAAGTGAGGAGGACAAGGAAGCCAAGGAAGGAGGAAGAGGACAAGGAAGCCAAGGAAGGAGGAAGGGGAAGAAGGGGTGCAGGAGGAGAAGAAAAAAAAAGTGTGATCTTGTAAGGAAAAATGGTAATGGTCATGGGAGAGATTGTCAGGAGGAAAGGTATGTTACTGGATCCTTTTCACTTTGGTAATCCCCACAAGCAATTTCATTATCTTGTTCACAATTACGCCTTGGCAATCTAATGTTTCTTGTTCATTTAAGGGGATATATTTTTTTTTTTTGGTGGGTGATTTTCAAGGTCTCTGATTCTTCCCAAACTATGCCACGAGAAACTGATCCCTTATTTGTACCATTGAGGGCATCTGATTTCTGGCATAGCTAAGAGGAATCATTACCCTTCCAATCTACCAA
>JAWQEG010006968.1:0-32500 GCA_033782935.1 Petrolisthes cinctipes
AGAGAGAGAGTTACATAGAGTTACATAGAAACACAGACCACAACAGACCTTACGGTCCAAACGAGGTGACCTGAGAGAGAGAGAGAGAGAGAGAGAGAGAGAGAGAGAGAGAGAGAGAGAGAGAGAGAGAGAGAGAGAGAGAGAGAGAGAGAGAGAGAGAGAGAGAGAGAGAGAGAGAGAGAGAGAGAGAGAGAGAGAGAGAGAGAGAGTGTGTGTGTGTGTGTGTGTGTGTGTGTGTGTGTGTGCGAGTAGGTTATCACACACAAGATAAATCGAGCGAGTGAGCGAGTGAATGTCTGTGTGCAAGGAGACAGCTGAGGTGACGACGTGACCGACCGGGAATGTGAGCGAGTGATATGATTTACTGAGTGAGTCTGTTGTGAGTGAGATGACATACATACAGACAGCTGATGAGGGTGGTGAGTGACATGACCATCGTCCGAGTAGGGTAGTAGGGTACCACTCTATAGATAACACGCCAAGTCAAAGGTCAAAAACAAGTGGTATAGGCTACACACACACACACACACACAACCTTTCCTCACACCACGTTTATTCTCACATTGTACAATTTGCTCACAACACACACACACACACACACACACACACACAACCTTTCCTCACACCACGTTCATTCTCACACTGTACAACTTCTTCACAACACACACACACACACAACCTTTCCTCACACCACGTTCACTCTCACTGTACAACTTGCTCACAACACACACACACACACACACACACAACCTTTCCTCACACCACGTTCACTCTCACTGTACAACTTGCTCACAACACACACACACACACACACACAACCTTTCCTCACACCACGTTCACTCTCACTGTACAACTTGCTCACAACACACACACAAACACACACACACAACCTTTCCTCACACCACGTTCACTCTCACTGTACAACTTGCTCACAACACACAACACACACACACACACACAACCTTTCCTCACACCACGTATATTCTCACATTGTACAATTTGCTCACAACACACACACACACACCACAACCTTTCCTCACACTGTACAGCTTGCTCAGAACACACATACACACATAACCTTTCCTCACACCACGTTCAAATCTCACACTGTACAACTTCCTCACAACACACAAACTTTAAGCCACAACATACTAGACGGCAACTGTACACTAAAGCAATAGTACTGTAAGCTTTAGCACACCACCTCCCATTACTTTAGCTGCTTACTTTGCATGTTATTGAATGCTTACGTGTTTGTTCTGAGCCTGACAAGATTGCAGTGTTAAGTTATGCATTTACCAGCTCACACCTAAACAAAACACTATACCACCAGTCATTCCATCACTCTCCTTACCTCCACCACCACCACCACCACCTCCATTACCAATCATTCCATCACTCTCCTCTCCACCACCACCACCACCTCCATTACCAATCATTCCATCACTCTCCTCTCCTCCACTACCTCCATCATCACTAGCCACACCACCACTAGTCATACCACCACCTCCACCACCAATCATTCCATCACTCTCCTCTCCATCATCACTAGCTACACCTCCATCACCACCATCACTAGTCATACCACCACCTCCACCATTACTAGCCACACCTCCTTCACCACCACCACTAGTCATACCACCACCTCCACTATCACTCTCCTCTCCATCACCACCATCTCCACCATCACTAGCCACACCTCCATCACCAGCCACAACACCACCTCCAGCCACAACACCACCTCCATCACCAGTCATTCCATCACTCTCCTCTCCATCACCACCACTTCCACCATCACTAGCCACACCTCCATCACCAGCCACAACACCACCAGCTCCATCCAACACAGCAACAAAGCAGTGAACAACAGTCCTTCACGCTCCACATACATGCAACCACTTTCTTCTCAACTTAAATTGTTTCCCAAAGTTGCAATTCATTTAGTCATCACCTGACAATCGGGTATTAAAACATTGTTCGCGCCCCGGCCCCTGACCCCAGCTGACGTCACCGGGGCGGGTCACACACACACACACTCAGACTGACACAACCCGACACACAACTCAGAATACGTGACAAATTCCTCGAACACACACACACACACACACACACACACACACACACTCAGACTGACACACATGACACAACCTGACACACAACTCAGAATACGTGACAAATTCCTCGAACACACACACACACCTGACATTACCTTGACACACAACGCATGTGACATTTTGTTTGACACACCAAGCAACTGACCTGACATCAACATCCATGACTCTACACTGCCACTCTTTGACTCTTCACCGGAGTAATACCTCAATGTAAATAATAGGGGATCTGTTTCGTGACTTAGTTTGGAAGATTCACTCGAGCTCCATTTTATCGTAAAGAGTTTCTCCCCTTAAGGTCCCTGTGATCGTGTATGAAAAAAACTGGAGGCTTCTGATTCCTCCTGACCATGCCACGAAACAAGCTCCTTCCATATAGGTGGTGTTTCAAGGCAATATTTGAAGGGCTCATTTATTTCTGACATCACAAGGTCCCATAAGGGTGTGCATGACAAACACTACGTAGCCCTGACTCATATTAAGGGCAAATATGACACTATAACGAGAACAATTTAACACCAAACACGAACACATGATTGATATGCCACTCAACGTCATACCTCCAATGTTAAGTGTAAACAAAATAAAAAAATAAAATGAACAAGGAGTGAAATTAAGGAGCAAAAGAAAATATGAATGTTGTGCAAGAAATGTGATAAGTATTGGGTAAGAGTATAAATATAGGGCATGGAAAATATTTTAACTGCTAAAAGGAGTGTTGAATTTTCTATAATAAAATGATGAATTTCGTAAAAGAAAGGTGATGAATACTGGGCAGAAGAAAGTGATGAATGTTGCGCAAAAAGGTGATGAAATCGATGAAGGTCGTTGAAAATGAAAGTGATAAATGCTTTGCAAGATGAAAGCAGTGGAAAAAGAAAGTGATGAACGTTATACAATATGAAGGTAATTACAGGTTGTATTTTAGAGTACTGTTGGACCTCGCTACCTACGCTGAGCTGCTCACTGAACACTTGGTACCAGAAAGAAATCAATTTGCACCTGACAAAAAGGAAAATGACTCGGTCACTCGTGCGTTGTGAGGGAATGACAGTCACACCCATTTGGCCCACCACACTCACACCACAATGCACTCACACCCACTTCAATAGCACCACAATTATATATATACACACACACCAACACTACCACCATGCACTCACACACACCCACACACACACACACAATCACGAGCATAATGCATCACACGCACCCCAATGCTACCACAGACCAACAACACACAGACACACTAGGTCCCCTTCGCGCACGCACACACACACACACTACCACCATCAATGACACACCACTCTTCAGCTTACTCCAATACGTAGAGTAAGTGAAAGCTACAAGAATTATCGACATGCCTATTGAATGCGGGGTTACTCACGCATTGACGATAAGAGATAAAGAGATCGCAATTATTAGCATATCAAATCAGGTGCACTTAATAATGACCATTTCACTTATGACTCCCTAAAACTCCTCACCTCACCACATCACACCATTCACTCACTCTCACACCTACATTTAAACACTCCTAGCTCTTCCTTTCTGTCCCTCATTATGCATCATACGAAATTTGAGTCAGCCATTTGGAAGTGCCGAGGACAGCCATATTGTATCATTGTAATTACTAGACTAACGACCCTGACAAGTGGCTAAACGAACCATCTGGCCTCGCTCACCACAACTCACTTCACTATATCTGTAGGTAGAAGTTAGTGAGTATAAACTAGAAAAAATAAGGTAACTGTGCTAAGCCAGAAAGACCTTGTAGTAGTCACGTGGGAAATGGAGACACATAGGAGGGACAGCTAGCACGAAGGAAACAAAAAGAGAAGAGGGAAAGTTATGGGACCCTGTGATGTAGTCAGAAAATTGGAGATAAATGAGGCCTTCAAATATTGCCACGAAACATTACCCATATGGAAGGAGCTTGTTTCTTGGCATTGTCAGGTGGAATCAAAAGCCTCCAGTTTTCATACACGATCACAGGGTCCTTAAGGTGGTAATTCTTTTTTGTTACATTGAAGTGCCTTGATTCCTCCAAAGTATGCTAGGAAACAGGACCAGAAGAGCAAAAATAATGGTATTCTGTTGCTTGGAATAGTTTGGAGGATTCAGTTGCTCCAGATTTATCAACACAAAACTTCCCCCTTAAAGAAATGAAAGTGAGTGGTAGCTCGGGTCCACTGCAGACACGAGTATCCTAGTAGTTGGATTAGGATTATTGGTTGGTTGGGATAGCTGTTGGTTTCAGTATCGACGTTACAGAAGTTGGATGAGTGAGTGAGTTAGGTTTCAGCCCGGATGGTAGGAGTTCTCATCCCACGGTAATTACATTAACATTAAGCAAGCCGTATCAAACTGAATAAAACTTAATTAACGAAGCAAAGTTTGAATATGACTTGCCTTACAAAAGAGAGTAGATTGGAAGCCTGGAGGAATTTCTATAAAGTAATTTGTACCGTATTAAGTCGTCAGCACAGAGCCATACACACATTTCATCCTAGTTCGTCTCACATCACAATCTTTAATTTTCAATGGCTTAGCTTAGTCTTCCAACTTCACCCACCCTAATAACACCCATTCGAGGGCGTACAGAGGGAGGTGAGGGCGGACTGTGGTGGCACTCTCCCACCCACAAGGCCAGACTGCGGCGGCACCACACTGCGGTATCATACTACTGCAAGTGTTATTTACCGGGAGCCGCAACCAGGGTCACCCGCCCTCAGACATCCTGTGAATGCGGTGATGGAGTGAGGCGTCCTTCCCGACCCTGGCTCTGAAGGATGCCTATCTCATACACACACACATACCAGAGAGACATAGAGAGATATAGATTAATAGATAGAAATAGATAGATAGACAGATTGATAGGGGGATTGTGAGTAGGGGAAATTGGTGTTAGGTAGGATAGCCTATGAAGGTAAGATAAAAGTGTAGAGGGACGGGAAGTTCGAAAAAGTGAATTGGTAGAGGTGAGATGAAAGAATCTAAGGGAGAAGCAAGCGCAGCGGTTAGTGTCTAAAGGGAGGACAGCGTGGGACAGCAAGGGGGGGGGGGAGGGACAGCAAGAGGGGGGTAAGCGAAGGGCAGGATGGAGTGAGGAAACATGGAGAAGGCCGGTAGGTTATGAAGAAAGAGAGGGAAGGTGTGAGGAAAGAGCATGAGAGAGAAGGGGTGAAGAAAGAGCAAGAGAGAGAAAGGTTGTGAGAAGGGGAAAGTAAAGAAAGATGGAGTGAGGAGAGGGTAACAAGATGAATGATTGTTAGAGAGAGAGAGAGAGAGAGAGAGAGAGAGAGAGAGAGAGAGAGAGAGAGAGAGAGAGAATGTGAGGAGGAGTACAGCTGTGTTTAGGTACTTTCTCGAGAAGAAGTGAGTAGGAGGGTGGAGGGGACAAGGAGGGTGCGTAGGGAGGGAGGAGCTGGTAACACAAGCACCAGTGATGGCCCAACCAACAGCGGCACCCAAACAATACAACAATGGCACACCAGCACTACTAGGCCTACTAACCAACCAACCAACCAACCCCCACCACCACCACCACCACCAGAATCGAGACAACAATGCTCTGATCTTGACTCAAATGACCACAAATCCACCTTACACCACCTCGTCTGCGAAATATTAAGAAATAAAAGCCTGAACTGAAGCGGTCTATCCATGCTCCCACTGCTCTCACACCATATCGGACCAAGACGTAAACAAAGCAAGAGAGGGAGAGGTTCATGGTATGTCTGTCTGCCACTTCCAACCAAAACCTTACGGTGTTGGGGCCTATGTGGTTTTTTGGACTAGTCGAGGCGAGGGTTCCTTAGGATGTGACTCTACCACTGTCAGGCCAAAGGAAGGGATGATGGGTGACTTATAGGAGGATGGTGAGTGGGTGAGGAATATGTGGATAGAAGTGGGTGTTTGGGAGTAGGCTATCTACTGGTCTTACCGAGTGAGGGTTGTATAAGATGCTCGGGATGAATTTAGAAGTGGGTGTTGGCTTTGGGTTGAAGAGTGTGATAAGTTATAAATGTGTTAGACAGAAAGATAAGCCTTTAATTAATTGGAGTGAAATGAGTACCTTAGAGAAGTCTTCTACTCATCATATTCCTTCGACGCATCACATCAACCACAACCACGACAGAGCCCCGTCAGTCACTAACCAGCCAACCAAACGACCACAGCACAAACTCAGCCTCATAACCACAAGAATTTCAAGGCCCCAGACAACTCAACCCATAACAAACATGAACAAACAAACCCTTCTCATTACCCACCCAACTACATAACTAGACAGCAGCCTACCCATCAAACTTGACACAACCAAGATAATATTGCCTGCAAACTGTCCACATTCACTAATTATATATACTGGACAAACATACATAATTGCATTCCTACATATAGAATACCATAAGGAAATGATTATGGGATATGACACTTTTGACTGCAGTTCATGTGTTGTGGGTTAGATCAGAAATACGACATCTACGTATGATTGCAGAAACAGTGAGAATGTGTAGCCTATAAGGGGGAACATGGGCGCCTTCAATATATCAATTATCAGCCATTCCCATCACTCACTCACTCACTCGTCGTCTATCTCCTCTGGCTGCCTGAAACAGTAAGAGGGAAGAGGGGTGGGAAGGGGATGGGAAGATAGGGAGTAAGTAGGGTAGATAGGGAGTAGGAGATGGTTGGAATTTAGTTGACCGTGTATGTGTAGAATGAAACTATTGTAATTTTGAGTTATATGGATAATATTTTGAGATGATAGGTATGGGTTGTATGCAGGGGAGTCATGGGTTGTTAGGACGTGTTGGTATTGGCTGTGTGTGGGTTGAATGGGGTGAGGGTTGCATCTAATGACTTGGGGTGAGTTGTTGTGGAGCAAATTCATTGGGCGTGGGTTGGTTATATGGGCCGGGGGAAGGATACGCTAAATGGGGTTAACCTTATTTGGCACGGCAAGGAATTAATTAGAGTAAAAAACGGGTAGACCTGATTGTGGAGAGAGAGAGAGAGAGAGAGAGAGAGAGAGAGAGAGAGAGAGAGAGAGAGAGAGAGAGAGAGGGAGAGAGAGAAATGGTGACGAGAAGATTGAGTAAGAGGTGAAAGTTATTAGGATAGGATACCATAAAGTAAGAGAAAAAGGTTTGAGAGAGGAGGGTTGGCAAGGGGGAAGGAGGAGGTGAGTAGCAACATTAAATAAGCATTGAAGTATCATAAGAGAACGAGAGAAGGGAAAAGTAAATATGGACAAGAAGAAGGAAGCGAGGAGTAGGGAGGAAGCGGGGAGAGAAGACGTAGGAATGAGGGGAGAGGGAAGATTCTAGGATAAGACGATAAGAAAATGAGGAAAGGTGGTGGTGGTGGTGAGAAGGTGTTGGAACGAGGGAAGGAAGTGGTGATGGTGATGGTGATGGTGGTGGTGGTGGTGGTGGAAGTGAAGGCCATTACAATATTTCCAGGCCAGTGGGGATAAGGAAGGGACGAGAGAAGGTGCATAGCCTAATTGTACACAGCAGTGATGAAGATGGACATGAAAACATAGTATGAAGAAATACAATGGAGAGAGTTATGGTCAATAGCGACAATAATTAAACCAAGGAGATGAATAGGAAGGATTGGAGGAAGATGTAAAGTGTGGTTATTGACGAGCAGCTGAATCAAAGGACGGTGATGAGTAGAGGAAAAGATGATGCCAAACAGAGAATGAGGACGGATCGATGAGAAGAGAACCGAGAAGAAGACGGGAGAACAAATAATAATAATAATAATAATAAAGAATGAAGTGATGGAGAGAAAAGGGGACGACACTAGACAAAGAATGAGGGGAATACAAGGCAAAAGCTCCGAGGGGAAGGGTGCAACACAGAGCATAATAATAATCTTGGACCTCACTCGCTACCCATGCAGACGTGAGGGGAAAGATGAGTTGTGAGAGACGGGAGGTGAGGTGTAAGATGACATGCGAATGAAGAGATGTAATGTGAGGGAAAGAAGTGTAAGTTTGTATAGGAAGAAGTGGACATCGACAGGAACTAAGGAGAAAATAGCAGAGATGAGAGATGAGCTGTGAGAGACATAGGTAGTGTGGGAAGAGATGATATGCGAATACAGAGATTTAAGCTAATGGGAGTAGGAAGTGATGAAGTGGAGTAAATTGTGCACCAACTTGACAGAATGGTTATGGACCAACACATTATAAGGAGGAGCCTTTATTTACATTAGAAGCAGTACGGCAGCGTCTCCTCATACGGTGAAGCTGCTTAAGAGAATAGTATACTTTTGATAAATTGGAGAGCCTTGATTCCTCCAAAGTATGCCAGGAAACAGATATAGATGAAGAAAAATACTTGTATCCTGTTGCCTGGAATAGTTTGTAGGAATCTTTAGCTCCAGATTTACTACCCAAAAACAATGTGTTGGCAAATCTGGAGTAACTGATTCCTCCAAACTATTCCAAGCAACAGAACACCATTATTTTTGTTCATCTGGTCCTGTTTCCTGGCATACTTTGGAGGAATCATGGCACTCCAATGTAGCAAAAGTGATTTACCCCCTTAACCTCGTGAGGAAGTGTACAATAACAAGTGGACATCTAAAGGGGAACTAAGGGTAAAACAGGGTAGAACAATACAACCTGAAGGAGGAGAATGAATGGGGAGGTACCCGTATGGAAAACAGGGTGTGAAGGGAAACATCATCAGACAAGAGAAAAAAGAGGAGGGGTTTACTTGAGCCTAGTCCTAGCAAGACGGGCAAGTGGAGACAATAGCTTGCCCTCGTGGATATAGAAAGATGGAACACATGAGAGAGAGAGAGAGAGAGAGAGAGAGAGAGAGAGAGAGAGGTCAACTAGGAAAAAGAAAAACACTAAACTGACCAGGCACATACAGGCTAGGTTATACACACACACCGGTAAACACCCAGAGCCTATATAAAGATCAGATTATATACACAAAAATTACATGCCAGATAAAGGAAAAGAAAGGCAATACCCACGAGGTCAGAATTACAGTCATATATATACCCCGAATGGCCCAAATCAAACATTATCCAGGCTGAGGTATACCGTAGCCTAATAATACTGTCCTCACCACACAGTTACCGCCCGACCTGTCACTACCATTAACATTAACGACATTCTATCATTGGTTTCTCGGTTTGTATTATCGTGTGTGTGTGTGTGTGTTTTATAAGTACTCTCTCATTGGCTTCTCGGTTTGCATTATCATATGATTGTGTGTGTGTGTGTGCAATTACAAAAGCGATGGTTGTAAGTAATTTCTCAGTTCAAAGAGTTGGGTTGAAAAGTAGTAATAGAAAACTAGTGCAACGAAACTAAGAATTGTGGAATAAAAGTGGTACAAACCTGCAA
Organism: Petrolisthes cinctipes; assembly: GCA_033782935.1. NCBI lineage: Eukaryota > Metazoa > Arthropoda > Malacostraca > Decapoda > Porcellanidae > Petrolisthes > Petrolisthes cinctipes. The sequence continues at coordinate 9,493 of JAWQEG010006968.1, forward strand.
GACCTATTCGCAACCTTTGACAGGATCCTGACAGGCATCGGGTCCTCATACATACTTTCATCAATCTCATTACAAAGAAATAGTACAGAAACAGTCTATGTGAAGAATACAATGTTATCTGATTCACGAAGCTATATAAATAAACCCAGATATATTTATATATAAGGCACGAGAGCCGGTTTGAAATGGGTAGGGAAAGTTAATTAAAAAGTTATGCGAGAAAAGAGTGAGGATATCGCGGTACAAGATCTCCCCCGTTGTGTTATAGCGTTGCTGGGATACATCGTACCTCTGGCAGCCCCGAGGTGAGGGAGGGAGGGAGGGTTGGATGGAGAGGAGTAGGAGAGGGGAGCTATGGAGGGATGGGGATGGTGGGAGATACCGAGGGAAGGACGGGGGGAGGAGGAGGAGATACTAGAGAGTCAGTCACTAAATGCCAGTAGTGACGTCATCAACTGCCAACCTCCCCTTGAATTTCCAGCTAAAAAATGAAAAATAGGCTGAACAAAAAGACGCCCGGGCCGTGAACGTCATGAACTTGCGTCATTTATGGACGTATTGGTGACCACGACAGTATTAATCTGGGGTCTCATGTGTAGCCTATCTGATGTCGGGGTAAGGTCAGAAGTGCTGGCCTGGGTCACACCGATATAGGGGGAATAATAAAGGATGAGGTTCAGTTATATATTACGTTGTTGTGTGCACTGCCATAAATGTTGTAGATATTTTATTATAGAAAACATTTAGTTAGCCGACTCCCCGGGATGGTTCCATTCTGAAGTAGGCTACTGTACATGAAGGATAACATTATTGCTAATACTAGGATAATATAATTGCTAATATTAAGATAAAATTAGTGCCAATATTTGGGTAGGTCAACTATTATTTCCAATCTTAGCATGACATTATTGCTAAACTGAAGACAACTTGGGTGATATATAGTTTCTCATCAACAAAATATACTTTATGTAAGAGTTTCTCAAAGATGTTGCTAAACAAGTGTGTACTGTGGGCTAATATTTTGTTGATTTAGCAATGTACCGGTAATATTTTGTATGCCTGATGATCTGACAAAAAAAGGATTAATGAAAATACAGGTTAGGATATCGTATGTGCTGACCGGTATACTCGTAACTCCTGGCTTGAATTAATACTATAACGTACATACATACATTCACAACCAATGCATAAATATGGTTACCCGGTACATAAACTAGTCTAATCTATCGTGGGAATTTCACTGAGATTCGTATTTGTATATATCTGGTATCCTGGGAACAACAAGTCGACCAGTAACGGGTGAGTCTCCAATGCTTATTATTAGTTCCCGGAATGAGACTTATAGTATACAGTAGGACAACCGTACAGGACTAGGGTTTCAGATACTTGTGTGTGTGTGTGTGTGTTGTTTTATAGAAGAATCGAGTTTAGGAGGTATCTATGAGCGGCGCAACTTGACACTACCTTCCAAACAGCTACCGGTAAACTCGTCCGGGCTACTATTACCCCAGTACATATTCTACATTTATAAACAAAGGGATATAAAGCTTAGGAAACTATAGTGTACAGTATGACGAATCTTCCCACAATGAATAAATAGTAGTGTTGAAAAACTTAAGGGGAGATTCGCTTTTTGGTAAATTGGAGAGCTACTTACTCCTCCTAACTTTGCCAGGAAACAGACGCCCATAATGTTACTACAATAGGGGATCTGTTTCGTGGCATAGTGAAGGAATCAGAGACCTTCCAATTCACCAACAAGAGAATTTTCACTTCAGGATTTTTTTCTATAGATTTCCGAGTGCACTAAGGAAACGAAAGACAGACCTATCCATACGACTGCTGTGTAAATGTCGACAACAACACAGCGCGCGAATAGATAAATTATGTTGTATGACAAGAGGACCATTATCGCTCGTGACCTGACCTGACCTGAAAAACCACTGTCGGTCCGCAAAGCAAACAACCTCATCTCTTCATAACGGTAACGCCATGACAGAAGTGAGGAAGGCAAAGTGATACAACACACACAGCATCCCCATTAGCTCAAGACACACAGTTCAACGTGGCCAGGAAAGGTATCAATGGGGGGAGGAGAGAGGAATATGAGAAGGAGGGAAGAGAGAACGAGACAAGTGAATAAAAAGAGAGGAATTAAACTATTAAAATATACGAAATGGGAGGAGTGGAAGAAAATAATAGAGTATGCAGAGGGCGGACATATAAGTGTAGAAATTAGGAGAGAGAGAGGAAAGGAGAGAACGGGGAATTTAAAAGAGTGAAGGTGAGAAATGTGGAAAGGACAGGGGGAGTGACTGAGCAGGATGAGGGGATGGGGTGGGGAGAAGAAAGACATGAGGGGAACAGGGGGTAGAGAAATAAAGGACATTCAAACAGCAAACGATCTAATGGTCCTTGGAAGGCTGATTGCTTATGATATGCTAATTTGTCTAAGAGAGGGAGAGAGAGAGTAGCCCAGAGGGGACAGAAGAAAAAGAGAGAGTGGAGGGAGGGGACACAGGAAAACAGGGAGGTGTGTGTGTGTGTGTACAGAGGAGGCTTGAAACTAAACACTGCTACCTTCACGTCCTGGGGTTTGCTCAGATCTGTGCGGGCCCGACTCTGAGTAAACGTTTTGCAACGCACTCAGTAAACGCCCACCTCAGCGGCTACACTATCAAGGAGCAATGCATACCTCGTCAATGCCTTATGTGTCCGGGGAAGTGCTCGGGCCTTTCACGGTGGTGGAGTGTGGGTGTGGGAGAGATGGATGGATAGATGTGTGTGTGTGAGGGGAAGAGGGGGGAGTGATAATGGTTGGGAGAGATTGGTGTGGTGATGAGATGAAAGAATGAAAGACCGAGTGGACCGAGAGGAGAGGGTAGTCATTCAGTGGAAAGAGGGTTTGTGTGGAACATGAAGGGAGGGATGAATGGAGAGTGGAGGGAAGGACTCCGGAGCACAGGGGAGATATAGAAGAAAGGAGTGGATAAGTGAATGGCAGAGAAATGGTGGAAACGAGTGAATGTATAGAAGGGTGACGAGATAGCAAGCATGACATCCGGGTCATGCAACAGGATGGCGTGAGCTACTGAAATAAAAATCAATGATAAAAATGATGCAGGTGTCGAGTAGATAACATGAACATAACGTGGGAGAGGGACACTAAGATAACAAGGAAAGGCATTCATCCATTACAAAGGAGAGAGAGAGAGAGAGAGAGAGAGAGAGAGAGAGTAATAATCATGGCCCTGGGGTGAGCTAGAGGATCACCGAGTCACACAACACATCAATAACGGCCGGAATGCTTATAAGAGCAGATGAATATGTGATGACAATAATTAATGGAATGCAGGTGAAAGTGATTGATTACCTAAACGAGGACAACTAGCCTAGTTCAGAATAGATCAATACCTCGAGGATGACAGGCAATCCCATCCACAAATACATGTATCTGGGTAACCAAGAGTAAATTGTAATATGTAGGCTACCCTTTGAGTACTCTCTAAAGAACGATCACAAAATAATAAGCACAAACACAGAAGCAAATAAATACAGTCGAGTCATTTCTTATATTTATTAATCCGCGTACAGCATAGCCTAGCTGACTTGTATAACCTAAAGAGTCAAGAGTGGAGAGTTGAGCAGCAGCTGGCACCACTACCACCACCTGGAGTGCAACGAGAGGGCCACTGCACCTTTAACTCTGCCAGCTGCATCACGTGACACTCCGCCACCCACGCTCTAAGTTACATAGTAAACAAACTGACTCCACTGCAAAAAATATCCATTCAGACACACAAGAAATTCACAATAACTTATCCAGCACTTCGACAGCCTCAATTTTGATAGGGTCACTTTTACGCGATAAATTTACCGTGACTTTAACTTTCTTACCATGCTTCTCTCTCGCAATCAAAATATACTGTAAGAGCATTGTTTATCTACAATTATATCTGACTTAAGATTTGGAAGCTGTATACGCTAATCAGTGTTCATAAGCTTTATTAAATGTATCGCATCGCAATAATGTGTCATACTTCAACACTGTACTACTGTATAACTAATTCCAAAGGAACCAAAAATATTCTGTACAACACAAGCTAAGGTACATCAGTAGCCTAATACAAACAATGGCAGAACAGGTAGGCTATGTATAATCATATAGGTAATTACGGTATAAAGAAGGGATGTGTGGTGGACGTACTAGAGACAGGCAGGCAAGGTAAGTACCATGTTCCTCCTGCAATACCAACACAGAAGGCCGGAGGCAGTGTACGGACAAAGGAAAGTAATAGGCTACTGCCACAATACCTCGGTGCTGGAGGAAAGCGAGGCAACCTTCAAGAAAAAAAAGTATATATGTAAAACACAAATGGTGGCGTCATGGTCTCGATCTATGACGTCTTGTGGTATTGTACAAGTCACATTTCAAATCCCTAAAAACATGAAAACAGGGTCATGAGATGACCATGACCGTATCACTGAGTTCAGTAACGGATTTTATGTTTTAACAGACTACAAATTGATACTAAATATCATAACTATATGAGAAAACTATGGTCATACGTATATACATATTTAATATACCGGGATTGTACACCTATATCAATTGTATTTCAACTCTTTCATTTGACACTAATTCATATGTGTGCTAATACCGTACATAATTTTGGTTAATTATCCTGTCCACTGCAACGTTTTGGTCTATTTGTCTCGTCGGATAGTTTGTCTCCACAGACAGTTTATCTTGAGTTGATAAATACAATGTCGACAATGTTTGTTTGTATAAAGCTACCCACACTTAATCTCACCTTACTCATTTACATAGTGAGCCCATTTTTTTTGTCCGCCACTTAAGTAGGCAATAATAGCTTTAGCCGTAGCCGAAAGCAGAAAAAACTAACATGTAATACTTCAACCCACCAAACCACAGGGAACTTTAAACTCACTCATTGTTTATTTACGTGGAACTGTGAAGTGCCATCCAATTCCAGCATACCATCTCGAGGGACAAGGCAATATCTCACTCCCTGCAACCACATCTCTTGATGGAAGTGGTGCCAAGTATTGGTGGTAATTGACAAGGAGTAAATAAGTAACATCAAAGTGAGATAAAGCTGAAACACGGAGGCCAGTCAGTCTGGACCAACACCACACAAAACTTGCCACTATTGACATCCGTTCTTGTTACCACATATCCCAACTTACGATCACTCCTTTGGTCTCAGTTACACGGCAATAATAATAACCTACAAGGAGAGATAAGTAGCTTGTTCAAGTATACGTGCGTAAAGGAAATAGAAGGGAACACATTTCAAAATCCAGCTGTAAGATTTCCCCGGCAGTCCTCCCATTGATGAAGCAGAGAAGTACCGTCCCGCGTAAAGGTGGTGTTGCCGTCCACCACAAACACGAGGCATTTTATTTCAAACACCTCGTATCCCACACCACCATCTCCGCTGTCATGGCTCTCGTCGATATTGTTTTGTTTGGAGATTTATGAAAGTGAGTAGCTGGACCATCACTGCACAAGGAGTTATATAAGTCAAGACAAGGCGTTATTTTCTCCCCAGTGAACCCTGGAATGGAAGAAGAGGCCGGGCCTAATATAGACCTGTCTGAAATAATTAACGTCGAGCACATTCTTCAATAGCTTTCCCGCGTTTTTATAGCATTCCACCCGCGGTGAGTAACTCTGTACATTTGACCTCCAATCACAATGCCAATTAATTTCGCATTGTTGTTAAGCTGTAAACCTATACATAGATGATGAAAACATTAGTATATGATGACAAACTTAAGTCACTTATTCCGTGCTAGCTGTTAAATGTAATACGTCTAGTTTTTGAGGGAGGGCCAGTGTGTGACGTCAGAGGATGGGGTGGCGGGGGTGAGGATGTATGTCCCTGGCTTCCCTCGTGTGCCCATTGCCCTCTCGTGTTCTTTCTTATCTTTAATACATGGATTCCCCTTAGGCCTATTTACTTTATACATTATCATCCCTTCTTTTTCTTGCTGATACAGTACTAAGGAAACATTTAAATGGAAAGGTTTGGTGACCGTTGCAAATTATATCGGACATAGGCTAAGCAAGAGGAAGAGGCCTAATCACCCTGGTAGGCCTCTGGTTAAGGCCTACGGTAATCTAGGTCGAGGGGTCTCACCTACCTTGAGGAGAGGAGAGGACGGAGGGCAGGTAGCAGGGCGGAGTGGCAGTGTTGGCACTGTGAGTATTAGTAGTGTCAGACAGAGGTCGAATGTCCTACCTCTTATCAACACACATACACAACACTATCACTGGTATTCTCTGGTAAGGCACGTCATGTACACATTACTACCACAACTGTAGAGCCCTAACACAGATGACCATGTGATCCAATTGGCATGTGGTTTGGAAAGACACGCACAGCTAGAATATCCGGCCGGAGAGAGCTGACGCGTTGCCGCTCCCCTCAGCGTCGAGATGCGAACTGAGGTAATTTGGTGTAACCTCGCGGGTCGGATGGTGACTGTGGTCGCTGTGGCGAGGGCGGGACACGACGCATGCGCACTCTCCACCCCTCCACGTCCACCACTTCTTATCTCTCCCCTCCCTCGTCCTTCCCTGCACCTAACAGCTACACTTCTAACGCCGTACTCTTAGTCGGACCCACAAAACTACAATTAATGTACAGTCAGTCGAAGATCAAACTAATAACTCACGTACAATTCGGTATTGCTGTCTTAAGAACCTAATTGTGGATCTTACTAACTCCTCACTGGTTGGGGTTATTATTGGCTTAGGTCCCTGATCCTGAAGGACTAGAATTACGACGAACAAGCCCCGGGGAACTGTAATTTGTTGTTATCTTCACCGAGGAGCTGGTTGGGTGTTGCTGGGGGAAGGTGACGCGGCGGGCGGAAAGGGCACGACGCATGAGCTCTACTCGCCACCACCACCTCCCTCCTAATCCTGAGCTCACCTGGCCCCACCACGCAATGCATTAATTACTTCTCCACCCACGGCCTGTGTGTACGACCTGACCTTTGTACACCTCCTCCACCACACACACGACAACACCAGCTCTACAACTTCAAACAAAATACACACATTTTTATACACGTCAAGTGCTATGTTGGATATAATGGAAGGAACGAAAATATGTCAGAGCCTCCACTGCTGGTTGACCTTAAGACTTTGCTGATGTTTTGCCATTTATAAATAAACCTCATTAAATTAACTACCTGCTACCTGCAAGGGAATGTACAGTAGTGGCCTAATGAGACGTGGCTTGTCACAGTTTAACAAAACCTCAATGAAACACGAAGATAAAAAAAATGGCGATCCTGAAGTTAGCAGTAACAACAACAAAAACAAATCAGGTGTTTGTTATATAACCACTCTTTACGCTACAACAAACATGGGTAAAAGATCACTTGACAAAAGGTTAAAATGATACGCTAGGATTAAAGGACAACAGATACGAGGAAGTGGTGGTGTTGGAAGAGATGGAGAGTCAGAGTGAGGTAAATCTGTGAGTCTAGTCAAGTCTATGGGTCCAGGGCGCACGATTTGATGACGTCCACTCTTCTCTTCTCTCTCTCTCTCTCTCTCTCTCTCTCTCTTTCTCTCTGCCAATTTATCCTCCTTCACTGTCTTGGTCCCACCCATTCATCTTCTCTATTCTCTCACCCTTCATACCTCGTCTCTCATCTCCTTCCGTTTCTTTACTCCCCTTTACAATAGTATCTCCATCTTCTGTTCTCTCTTGCGCTTATCCCTCTTTACCTCCACATCTCACGTTTCAATCTCTCCCAAACTTTTCTCCCTCTTCTCTTTTCCCCTATCCATCCGTATATCAAAATCCTCTCTCTCTCTCTCTTCACTGCCGCCCCAATTGCCGGTCAAGGTGTTGGCCAGTCACCACCCCCACACCACTACACGCCTCCCTCCTCTTTGTGTCTCCCCCCCCCCCCCACAACACCCTCATCAGCTGAAAATCCTTCCCTGTACTGAAATACCGCGGTGGAACAATAAGGTTTGGGTGAGTCAGCGAGATCAGCAACAATGTTTGTTTGCCCTTAATATTGATTTGTCATTCATATTTTCGTACATACAGTGTATAGTTGTCATAAATAAACAGTCACATATTATACCATATATTTTCACACCGAGCCCGGGTTTACATTTTCCTATTTTATTTTCCTATTTTCTCCCTCTTATGTTTTGGGATATTTACTGCATATAATAATAATCCCAGGCGTTGTGGCATGAAGGTGGGTGGTAAAAATACCCTTTCTTATTGCTGCTGCTGCTGCTGCTACCACCTTCAGTACAAACGTTACTATACACACAATAATTGCTACTGTCACCATCACCATCACTACACTAGCTACAGTCACAACACACTTACCACTACCAGCTACCGTCACCATTGTTGTTACCTTGACTACCGCTAGGACCTTATCAACACATCTACTGCCACCACTACCTCTGACAACCTCCCGCCGCTACTCTTACTACCACCATTACCATTTTCATCAACTCTGCCTTCATCATTACCTCTATCACCCCCTAGACTACAACTATTCCTACTGTTATTACTGTCTTACACTGTCTCTTCCATATTCCACAGCAGCCTATGTTTCCGTGCTACCATAATTATCAAACCAGAGATAATATAACTTACACTATACTATTTCTCGTCACATTCCTATTTCACCAACTCGTACAGTACAACCATGTGTTATCACCTTTCACTACATATCCAGTCTCACCATACTGAAATTCCACTACACTATACATTCATATTATTACAGTATTACCCTCCATACCATCACCAGCCACTACCTTCAATGTTGCACCTATTCCACACCAAAACATTAACACCACCACCACCACATCAAATACACCCACGTCATATACATACAAATAATTATCACCACCTTCATCATACATCATCAAGAAAACATCACAGCACACATACTACTTCCATAACCACTACCACCCCCATACAACCACCAATATACCAGTCTACCAACATCACTACCACCCCCACACCACCCCTATCACCACTACCAGTCTACCACCCCTATCACCACTACCAGTCTACCCCCACACCACCACCACTATACTAGTCTACCACAACCTCCCCCACCATCCAGTACCACACCACTACCACCCCCACACCACCCCCATCACCACTACCAGTCTACCACCACCATCACATCATACCACCGACGAGTCCTGGTAACTTGTCTCCCAAGGCCGGGGTTAGGCTACTCTTGCCATCTCTTCCTCCTTCACTATTTTTCTCCCTGCCCTCTCTTAGCTTATCTCCAAACTTCCCACTCTTCCCCACAGCCTCCAAGGAACAACAGGTCGAGTGGCAAGTGGGAGTACAACGTTAAACAGTGTGTCAGAGTGGTATAAATAATATATAGCCTAAGGAATGGCAACACACGAGTTACCACGAGATCGCACGTGCGTTGGGGAGTGTTGCCGTCACGAGGAGCCGCGCATTTACTTGGAAAAAAAAAGAAGTTTGTTGTTGCGTGGCATTATTAACCGCACTTTGTTTATAGTTTTTACTCGGGCGACACACACGTCACCTTGAATACGTAAAGAAGCAAGCAGTGTGTAAACTTTGATGGTGGTGTGATGGAGAAGGGAGAGATGGAGCCTGGAGGGAGGAGGAGGAGGGAGAGTGGGATGATGGTGGAGGAAGGGAGGGAGGGAGAGAGGGTCAGGCAGTATCTATTGTGAGGTACACATTTGGTCAAGCGCATTTGTGTTTTACTGCCCCCCCCCCCATGCAGCCCTCCCTCCCCCTATGCAGCCCAGCCCTCCCTCCCTCCTGCAGTAACACCAGTAGCGCCGAATCTCTCTCTCTCTCTCTCTCTCTCTCTCTCTCTCTCTCATTATAGGTTATGTACTTGGCGTTAGGCATCTCAATATATTAAGGAAGCCGAACGTCAGAAACCCTAATTTGTTTTAAGTGTAGCTAATGATTAATCCAAACTATGGCAGGAAACAGATCCCTTAAGAATTCGAATGGGGGATCTGTTTTGTAGCAAAATTCGGAGGAATCAATAGCCATCCAATATGACCACAATAAAAAATAATGATTAGTTAGAAGCCCTCAACTCTGAAATTGTTACAGAAATTCCAGTTTAATTCCACCACTACAATAATATTACTGTCATGGGGTCACAGGAATAGGCAAAATGAAATATATAGGTGTTAGTTGCTGCGGTTTAGTCACTATAGAGGATAACGAAAAAAAGATAATGGTTGCAAATGTATTTCACAATTTCAAAGTAATCTGTCAAAGCTAAAACTGTAGAGTGGGGTGTGTTAATAATATTTAGAAATGAGAAGAATGACCTGGATATGTAATGTAGGACTAAGTCAGATAAATATATATATAACATGAGAGAACGGAAAATTAAGTATTGGTGATTCCAGTCGAAAATTGACTTAACTATTTTCCTCAAGTATGTAATCTTCAGGTAATGACCGTGAATAAAACATGGAATTGATGGAACTGACTGGATTAATGATGAGAGATGGAGGTTGGAAAAGTTTTAAAATTTTGTATATTTGGGCGTTGTAGTGAGAGTAATTTGAGTGTAGTGTGGGATTATTGCAGAATGATATCCAAGTACAATATCAACAACCACAGAGAGAGAGAGAGAGAGAGAGAGAGAGAGAGAGAGAGACGGCCATGGGGTGTGAGAAAGGTACAGTAGGTGCAGTGAGGGAGAGAAAGAGAGAGGCTGAGTGAGGTGGGGTGGAGAGACAAAAGGAATGTAGAGGATGGGTGGAGGGAGAGAGAGGGGGGCAGTATGGTGATGCAGAGAGGGAGAAGCGAAGGGAGAGAATGAAAAGACAGGCGGGAAGGAGAAAGGGTAGAGGGGACAAAGAGAAAGAAGCAGAAATGGATAGAAATACAAGAGAAATAAATGTGTTACGAAGAAGAATATAATAAGAGGATGGGAAATGCATAGAAGAGATGAAAAAAAAAAAAAAAATACAGTGAAAAAAAAATAAGGAAGCAAGAATTTTCGTAAGAGTAAAGTGAAAGAAATATAGGTAAAACGAATATTAAAAGAAAGGAAAAGGAAGCATAGTATATGGAAATTAAAAATGAAAGATAGGTAAAGGGAGGTGACAAGAAAATGAAAAGGAAGAGGGAGAGATGATGAATAACTGGAAACCAAAATAATTAAAATAAAGGGGATGAAAAGCAGAAGTAGAAGAGAAAGGTGGAGACAAAATACATACCAGGACTTCAAAATAGAATAAAAGAGGAAGAGGCAAGGAACGAGAAAATAGAGGAATAGAGAGAATAAGAAATAGAGGAAGGAAGGAAGGAAGGAGATCAGGAGTAAGACAACAGCGTAGCCTTTGAGGGGGAGGAGGGAAAAGTAGGAGGAGGAGTAGGGGGGAAGAAAGAGAGAGGAAAAGGAAAGGAAAGAGGAGAAGGAAGAGGTGGAGAAGAAGGAAGATAGGGAGACAGAAAGTAGGGGTTGGCAGCATCCATCTAAGTGTAAGGGGAGGAAAAGGAAGAGGGGGAGGAAAAGGAAAAGGAGTAGGAAATGGGAGGGGGGGGGGTTAGCAGCATCCATCTAAGGGGAGGAAAAGGAAGAGGAGGAGGAGGAGAAGGACATGGGAGGGAGGAGGGACGAGGTAGGGTGTAGTCGAGAAAGTAGGGGTGAGGAAAAGGAGGAGGAGAAGGACATGGGAGGGAGGAGGGACGAGGGAGGGTGTAGGAGAGAAAGTAGGGGTTAACAGCATCTATCTAAGGGGAGAGGAGGAGGAAGAGAAGTAGGAGAAGGACATGGGAGGGGGGAGGGACGAGGGAGGGTGTAGTAGAGAAAGTAGGGGTGAGGAAAAGGAGGAGGAGAAGGACATGGGAGGGGGGAGGGACGAGGGAGGGAGGGTGGTGTAGAGAAAGTAGGGGTCAGTAGCATCCATCCATTCCATACAAGAAGAGGCTGGCCAGTATTATGATCCTGTGCTGACCGTTGGATACCCCCTCTCCCCCTCCCCTCTCCCTCCTACTCTCCCTTCCTCTCCCTCCTACTCTTTTGGATACCCCCCCCCCCCTTCCCTCCTACTCTTTTGGACACCCCCCCCTTCCCTCCTACTCTTTTGGGTACCCCCTTTCCTCCCTCTCTCTCCCCATACACACACACATACACACACAGCTCTCCCCTCCTACTCTCTTGGATACCTCCCCTTTCCTCCCTCTCTCTCCCCCATACACACACACACACACACACACACACAGACACACACACAGCTCTCCTCCCCCTCCGGCACTACCACCACCACCATCACCAGGTTTTTATGTCACGCTAGGCCGTCCCCCACTTGCCTGGTCACTCACTCACTCACTCCCCTCCCGCGGCTACCCTGGTGGTGGTGGTGGTGGTGGTGGTCATCTTCCTCCTCCTCCTCTTCCCTTCCCTCCACTGGTCATCACGGTGCTACTGGCTCGCTGGCTGGCTGGCTGGCTACCTGAACCTCTTTCCTTATACAGTAGAGGGGTGTGTGGTGTGCCCAGGCTGAGTGAAGAGGGCCACTGTTGTCACCAAGCGTGCACAGATTAAGCAGCTTGGATGAGTATGATAATGTATTGTACCATAGTCACCAAAAGTGGACTGCCTGCCTGATGCCATTCTTATTCAATTGTCTTGGTCAGATAGATTAGTTCAGTGTTATAATATCTTTCATTCCCAACAATAAATATGAAATCTTAGAAAGCTCTTTTTATACTCAAAGAACACATAATTTTCTGTATATTTCCGTTCATGCAATGGCCAATGACTGTCGTCTTTTACTAGTTACACGCTTTATATCGTACACAGAATTTAGGTTCAAAACCAATGGTTTTGGGTATACATAAATTTGGAAATAGTAAATTAAATGAGGCAAATGTCCAACTCTATCCAACCACCACCAGGGTCCAGAATTAAGGACAGACGACTTTTAACTCGATATAATGTAAAGTTGTATCACGTCACATTTGCATATAATAATTACCACAACACACCATCCACGAAAACCAAACAGTTTGGTCAGACTAGTTTCGGTTGCTAAGGTTGCATGGCATCACTGCACCAAGTTATATGTTCAGTGATTTATTCTTCTTCAGTGTTCTAATCCACAAATAAAAACAAATACATAAATAAACTAACCGTTGACATAGTTTCTCCATATCTTATTCCCTTTCAACCATATATAATTTCAATGTATCCAAAATATATAGTATATTCTTTGTATATACAGTATATATTTTTTTCTGACAGGTCATCCACGAGAACAAGATTTATACTACTGTGGAAATAACACACAGCTGTACAGAGAGACAGATAAACATGTAACCACAACACTACACATGTCAGGGTTATTTTTATTCGGAAATAAACATAGGTATCACGTAGCCCGTTAATGAGCACACACACACACACACACACACACACACAGCGAGTTGTGGCATTTTTGTACTGTCCTGAAAATGCATCCCACGACAACTAGAGAACGAAGACACTGACTTCTGAAACAAAACAGCTTGTCAAATTTCTTCAAATATAATGTACAATGGAAAAATAAATAAATGAATGACCATACTACATAAAAGACAGTGTTTTATGACATTGGAGGGCGTAAAATAATAATAATAATAATAATAATAATAATAATAATAATAATAATAATGTGAGCTCGTTACCTTAAATGTTCAATATGAAAGCCATACACTTTTTATAAACATAAATTAATCTTACACAAACGTCCATATGGCAGGAACACATAAGAAGTAATATAATGAGAGGGTCAGAGAAAAAGGGATACTTGTTACACAGTGTGGGATTAGTTCAGTTGTTGTCTCATTGGTGTAGGTGTAAACTTTGGTTGATGAGGGGGTAATCTGTGGTTTTGTGTGTGTGTGTATGTGTGACGAAGGACAGGCGTTGAAGGGCAGGGTTGAGGGACATTGCTGATGGTGGTGGTGCTGTAATGACCTTCACCCACACCCACATCATGCACCCACAGCATCACACACACACACACACACACACACACACACACACACACACACACACACACACACATATACCCTGCATACATCACACACACACACACACACACACACACACACACACCCTGCATACATGTAGATCATTCACACACACACACACACCCTGCATATATCATTGACACACAAACAGACACACACTGCATACATCATTGACACACACACACACACACACCCTTAATACATCATAGAACTAATAAAAAAAAAATAATAGAAATTTAGATAAAAGTCACTAAAAGCGAATTCACCAAATGAATCCTACGTAAATATATCATTAAACGTATCAAAGTGAAAGGAAAATAACCTACTTATAAATACAACCCCACTCATCGGAATTATTGTGTTAATTTAATTGCCACATGATATATAAGTAACACCACCTTTAAGGGACCCTGTGATGTAGTCAGAAAATTGGAAGTAAACGAGTAAATAAAATATTGCCACGAAACACCACCTGTATGGAAGGAGTTTGTTTCGTGGCATAGTCAGGAGGAATCAGAAGCCTCCAGTTCTCATACACGATCACAGGGTCCTTAAGCAACCTGTGATCGTGTATGAGAATTGGAGGTTTCTGATTCCTCCTGACTACACTACAAAACCAGCTTCTTCCATATAGGTGGTGTTTCGTGGCAGTAATTGAAGGACTCATTTACCTACAATTTTCCGACTACATCACAGAGTCCCTTATTGGCTTGTAAATTATGTCTACCCGTATGTGAAAAGAATTAGAGTTAAGAAGATAGAATTAACTACAAGGCCACATAACCTAACCTAACCTAAAGATTAATCTGTACACAATATTATATGGTATAGATTTTTAAGACTTAAAATGAGTTATATATTTAGTCATATTGTCTGGGTTTAAAGAGCCCCTTGTATTCTATATGAGATTTTAAGAGCTTGAACAACTGTCCATAAAGCTTAATAAATATGAATATGCAGTTTCGACTTCTTTGGTAATAGCAAGTTTAAACAACATTACTTAATTATACACCATTATCTTACCTTAACAACGATGTATCTCATTTCAATAGCATACATGACACATCCTTTTCAACACACACACACACACACACACACACACACACGAATGCAGGCAACAACAGCAACAGCAGCAGCAGCAGGTGTGGAAGATCTCACCCTTTGAATCACCACATAACAAAAGAGAGAACCCTCCCCTCCCTCCCTCCCTCCACACCGGTCAAGGAATAAGACGTGTATGGAACAATGCTAACCCCCTCCCCCATCCCATACCATACCATCCCATCCCTGGCCGCTACCCACGTCACCATGGCAACAACTCCCCTCGCCTCCCCATCTCATCTTTTCCCCCATTGCCTCCCCCTAGCTTTTTCCCCCTCCTCACCTCTTGTTCTTTCGTACACCTCTCGTCTCCCCCTCTCTTCCTTCCCCTACTTGCCTCCTCTTCTCTTACCTGCCCCTCTCGCCTCCCCCTCTCTTCCTCTCCCCCCCCCCTTAGCCTACCCCTCTCCTCCTTCCTCCCCCTCTTGCCCCCGCCCCCCCCCCACCACTGCATGGGTACCGTTGCCACCGCCTCCAATGCCCATAAACTCGGGGCATTTACAAATTATTTACTTTTTTGCGGTATGTGGTGAAATGACCCCCCGGCTGGTCAGTTGGTTGGTCGGTCGGTAGCCGGTGGGGTGACCGAGGGTAGAGGTAGTGGTCAGTGAGTCCTTCTACCTCGCCCCCTTCCATTCTCTCTCTCTCTCTCTCTCTCTCTCTCTCTCTCTCTCTCTCTCTCTCATACACACACACATATACTTCGCCCCTTGTCATACTCTCGCGTGCACATATTATCCCTACGTATACATATAGTACTTCACTCCTCCCCATGAACTTCTGGTCTCTCATACCTTTATCTTTTCATATCTCTTCCCCTTCTTACCCCCTCCTCATTGCCCTCACACCTCCTCACACACCCTCTCAAGCTCTCACATTTCTATCCTACCTATCCACCTTCTCCTTCTCCTCTTGTCTACTTATACCTTCACCTCCTTCATTGATGCCTTTCCACTCTCTGCACACCCCTGCATATCCTTATATATTGCACCCACATCCCTCTTCCTTCATGCCCTCACACCTTCTTCCTCACTCACTCCTGTCCTACCAATACCTATCTACTTACCTACCTACCTACCTACGTACTGTACTTCCTCCTCCTCCTGTCCATCGTTACTTTCATTCCTCTCCTTCATGCCCTCACACCTCCTTCCTCACTCACTCCTGTCCTACCTATACCTACCTACCAACCTACGTACTGTACTTCCTCCTCCTGTCCATCGTTACCTTCATTTCTCTCCTTCATGTCCTTACCTCCTCCTTCACCTACTCAAGTCCCTCCTACATACTTACCTACCTCCTTCTCCTTTTGTCTACCACTTCCTCCAATGCACATCACCTGTTCTCATCTCTTCTGAACACAGCTCAAGGCAGCGTGGAGGTCGAGGTCCATGGTAGAGGTCAAGGAGGGAAGAAGAGGTCAAGGGAATGAGAGGGAAGGGGACAATGGTGGTATTGTTTACACCAGAACTAAGACCCTCACCCAATGCGTATATATACCCACTATATCCTACACCTTGTGGTTTGTTGGCAGTCTCCTTCTACTTTTCCCTAGCCTCTCCTCTCCCTCTCCTCTCCCTAGCCTATCCTTTCCCTCTCTTCTCCCTAGCCTCTCCTTTCCCTCTCCTCTCCCTAGCCTCTCCTTTCCCTCTCCTCTCCCTAGCCTTTCCTTTCCCTCTCCTCTCCCTAGCCTCTCCTTTCCCTCTCCTCTCCCTAGCCTTTCCTTTCCCACTCCTCTTCCTCGCTTCTCCTCTCCCTCTCCTCTCCCTCGCCTTTCCTTTCCCTCTTCTATGGTATATTAAGAGGATCATCCGTTGTGGGAGAAGTGGAAGGCTACTTATTCCCCCAAACTAATGCTAGGAATCCAACTAATGCCTCAGTATACGTATGAGTAGCAGATCTGTTGTGTAGTATACTGTGGAGGAATCAGTGACATCCAGTTCGTTTTAAAATACATTACCCATTTTGTAAAGCTCATATAACATTTACTTTCCTTCACTCCTTCCTTTTTCCTTCGCCACTGTCATTCTATATACTCTCGTCTTTCCTATAGATACTGTCCTTTACCCCTGTACTTCCTTCGTGATTACCTTTCCAACTCCGTCACTGACTCACCTCCATCCAATTTCACCTCCCCCCCCCCCCTACCTTTTCCATTCCCTTCCATTGATAATTAGTCCCGTGTAAACATCTTTCGCCCTCCCATCTACCTCTTTCTTACACAAATTCCTGTTCCCTCCTCCTTACCATCCCTTTCTTACACTAATCCATTCCCCTCCTCCTTACCATTCCTTTCCCCATACTGACAACAATTAGTCTCGTGTTTACATTATTAACATTACATCACCTTCTATTTTACACAAGCTCCCAACCTACCCTTTCTTACACTAATCCAATCCCCTCCTCCTTACCATCCCTTTCTCCATACTAACAACATTATTAGTCCCGTGTTTACATTCCTATAGTCCTCACATCACCTTCTCTCTTACACAAGCTCACATCCCCTCTTTCTCACCAACACACAGTGGTTTTAGGAGCATAGTTGAGAACGGGATTTCTTACCGACACCAAAACTGGTTTTCACAAAGTTCCCAAACATATGAATAAAAAAGAACAACAAACACAATAGGGTCTTGAAGAAAATATTTGCCTTGTATAACCTGTCAATAGCCTTGATTATCATATCAACATATATATCACTGCTCTCCTTTTCAGGCAACAAACATATATAATCTGTGTGCAAGATTAATGTCATACACTCAGACGCTGATAATAAATAGAGTGACTTGCCAACTGAGGTGTCAGAGCCTAAATGGGTCTCAAGCTTACTGAAGGTTGAATAAAAAGGTTGATAAATTGTATTGCCATCAGATAAACACACAGCAGATATGGCATTGCAGTTCAGTACAACACAGTCTGTTATTACCGCATTCGGATTACACATTGTCTTATGTTACTAAGTTAAAATTCTAATGACGTTGCTTGTATATGAATATAAATTAAGTTGTCGTGTATTACATTATTTCTTGGTCTCCATAACCTGTAAATAGTTCATAATTATAATAATGTCGAAGCCAAAGGTAAAAAAATATACTAAAATGTTAGTTTGATGTCTATACAAATGTTATATAAGAATGCCAATGCCATGGTTGAGAAACTAACCTAACGACGATCGCCTCAGAGAGTGAAGTTGACGAAACGGCTCCTAAAACCGGTACTTTTACCTTATTTCCTGATTCCCCAGACCCCGACAGACCTTGGACCCACGTGAGACCCCGCGATGTGCTAAGGAAGGTTACGATTATACCGTCAATATGGGGGATCATGGTTAGTATACAGTGTATGTATGTGCCACGCAAGGTTATGTTACGCTCATACAGTAAAATAATATGGATCTCAATTCGTACATGCAGTATTATAGGACAAAACTCAAGTCTAAATTCGTGAACTTCAAGAATACATTTACCATATTGTATCACAGGGCCTTAAGGGGAGATTATCTTGTTGGTGAATTGAAAGGTCTCTGATTCCTCCAAACTATGACACGAAACAACAGATCCCCTATTAGTACCACTGAGGTGATTTATTTCGTGGCATAGTTTGGAGGAATCAGAGACTTTCCATTAATGCAGGTTGTTTTATGTCGAGGAATGGATGGCTATTGTTTTCAGAGATTAGCATAGGAATTTAAGAAAAAATAATTGATCGTTTCTTTGTCCAATTTTAAGTCTATATTATATTCTTGCGTCATTCAAAATGCGACGCAAATGTAATTATTTTGTTGTGGCCAAAACCATTCATACGCTTTTACTCCATTCTGGGAAAATCCGAGACCAACTGGTTGATGGAGATAAGTGACAGTCAGAAAATTGTAGGCTACAAATTCCTCGAAACGATTACACGAAATAAACTCCCAGGACATTTGGTGTTGTATGCAAAAGGTTGAATAATTTAGTGGCCTCCATTCTGTTGTAATACCGGGTGCCTTAAGGTCCCTGTGATCGTGTATGAGACTTGGTGGCTTCTGATTACTCCTGACTATGCCATGAAACAAGCTCCTTCAATATAGGTGGTGTTTCATGGTAATATTTAAAGGATTCACTAACCTACAATTTTCTGACTACATCACGGGGTCCCTTAAGGGGGGAGTAGTACAGTGTTGGTAAATCTGGACCAACTGATTCCCCCAAACTATGGAAAGCAAAAGGCCGCCACCATTATTATTGTTTTTCTGGTCCTGTTTCCTGGCATAAAGTTACTATGGACATCACAATAGCAGCTTAATACATTCACTATTCATTGCCACGCCGCTCCCTCATTTGTTTTTTAATCTTTTTCTAAATATATCTAATGCAATCCACGACAAATTAAACCAATACTTTACACAATTAGGTATATATGTTTACAACTTACAAACCCTGAAATATAACCAAAACGTGTAGCTAAGGTCATATACTGAGAAGGGAATTTGTTCATTTTCTGCAGGACTCAACATAAATATATAAATGAATAAATAAATAATAATAATAAATATAAATATATATACATTAACTACAGACACAGGAAAACCGACCCGAGGGAATATTTTCAATGTTAAAACCAGTGAGTGGTATAACAGCGTCGGGGTTTATGTTATCAGCTACTAAAACTTTTACTGAAGGTACAAAAAAATATAATGCATCCTCTGTTAGCCTGCTCACTTCCTCTTGTTTAATCTTTCTCTATCCCCAATTTTCTTTCCCAACCCTTCCTACTTTATTTGTTGTTGATGTTTTGTTGTTGTTGTTGTTGATGTTGTTGTTATTGTTGTTGTTAGCCTGTCATGCACTGAGAGGATACGTTGATAGAAATATTTTATCTTTCGAATTACGAGACCAGTTTTATTAGCCCCCACCACCCCCCACCATCCTACCTACTTTTCCAAGATTGATACGAGCAGCCGTTGAAAAATGGAAATGTACAGCTGCCGAACACACACACACACACACCTGAAACGAGTCGGCCCCCTCACTGAGCATATATAGGAGGACAGGACAGGCCACTAAGCACAGCATGGCTCCATTGCTGACGACTACCACCATGAATTCCAACATATGCCACCAAACAGTCACCAAGACCCTGCAGGATAAAGATCGCAGAAAAACCTGGAATCTCACGTGAACTCCTGCAAGGGAAGGATGGACGGACGGACGGTGAATGAGGAAATCTGTGTACCAGGACCGGTCTGCAGTATATACAACGTACACACAAGTACACGTCAACTCTCATACATTTTACTCTAATGAAAAGGAACACAATCATATTAAGGGATCTATCTATACTCCCAAGTTCTCAATACATTTACATGGCATGGTAAGGACTGGTATTAAACACACACACACACACACACACACACACACACACACACACACACACACACACAAACGTTCGCCAACTTAAGTAAGAGGGTTAAGAGCTCCATTTCATTCAGTTATGTAGCATATTTACATTTGCTACATAAAGCTTTCGAGTATTTCTAAAGAATCTGTATAGCTATTGAGTGAACGTATAGGAGGCTAAATTATTGATAAGCATAGTAATGTGTAACGAGAGAAAATATTTTAGATGACAGAAACTAATATACAGTACTTCTATTTTAGTCACGAACCAAATTGTAAATACACATCCACGAGTTGTTCTTTTACCAATAACCTTTTGAACGAAGGGAAACACATCCTCCAGAGAATTAATAACTTAATTAAGGGGGAAGTTTTGTGTTAGTAATTCTAGAGCAACTGAATCCTCCAAACTATTCCAAGCAACAGACCACCATTATTTTTGTTCATCTGGTCCTGTTTCCTCGTATACTTTGGAGGAGGAATCACGGCACTCCAATGTACGTACCAAAGAAGAATTACCACCTTAAGGGGAAAGTTTTGTGTTGGTAAATCTAGAGCAACTGAATCCTCCAAACTATTCCAAGCAACAGACCACCATTATTTTTGTTCATCTGGTCCTGTTTCCTCGTATACTTTGGAGAAGGAATCACGGCACTCCAATATACGTACCAAAGAAGAATGACCACCTCAATACACCTTTGCTTTACCTTTCCTTGCCTTTCCCTCCACCTTGCATACAGTCTTGTTTACTCATGCAACCCTCCACACTCACACACTCACTCCATCTTCACTTTACATGCATGGACTGTGGGATACCGAGGGGCTGTTGTCTTCACGCCTCTTTGTGTGTTCTCACGGTCACCTCAAACAAGAATTCGGATCCCTTGAGATTTATTTGTTTGTTGGTGTGAAAAGTTAGCAGGTAATTTTTCTCATAATTTGAATGACTATATGTACTTAAATTATTATTATTACTATTATTTATTATTATTATTATCATTATTATTTTACCTGTAGAATATAATGAAACAATATGATAGTGCCAGAGGTGACCCCCCCAACCCCCCCTCTCCCCAACAACCCTCTTACCTTCCTTCACCATACCCGTTATCCCTGCTGGTTACTCCCCCCTCTCCCCCCCCCACACCACCACCACCATCATTCCCTTTACTTCCCTCCCTCCTTTCCCCCCTTTCCCGTCCCTTCCTCCTTCCCTCCGACCTTCTCTCATACTTTATCTACTCCCTCCTCATCCCCCCCACCCCCTCGATCCGACCTTTCTTTCCCTCCCTCCCTCCCTACTCTCTCCTGTCCGCCACTCCCTCATCCTTCCCTTCCCACCCCTGCCCTTTCCAACACCCCTCTACCCCCCCCCCCTCCCCCTCCGGCCTCTTACAACGGTCAAGAGTGAGATGAGGTGAGGAGAGAAGAGGTGAAGTAAAATGAGGTGAGGTAAGGTGAAGTGGTGAGGTGAAGAGAGAAGAGGTAAAGTGAGGTGAGGTGAAGAGAGAAGAGGTAAAGTGAGGTGCAGTGAGAAGAGGTGAAGTGAAGTGAAATGAGGTGAAGAAAGAAGAAGTAAAGTGAGGTGAGGTGAATGAGGTGTAACAACATGCTTTATCTTAAGTGTGTGTGTTTAAAATTAATGGGACAATAAAATGTTGATAAATATGGAGTAATTGATGAGTCCACCAAACTATTCCAAGCAACAGGATATCTTTATTTTGGTTAGTCTGGTTTGGAGGATTCAAGGTACTGTACAGAACATGTACTTATTTGGTGTACTTACATCTATAATAGTAGGTATTTTGTGTACACCAATATCTCCCCTGTACACCATCCCCTCCCATGTACACCAGCCCCTTCCATGTACACCAATATCTCCCCTGTACACCAGCCCCTCCCATGTACACCATATCTCCCATGTACACCAGCACCTCCCATGTACACCATATCTCCCATGTACACCATATCTCCCATGTACACCATCCCCTCCCATGTACACCAGCCCCTCCCATGTACACCAGCCCCTCCCATGTACACCAATATCTCCCCTGTACACCAGCCCCTCCCATGTACACCAATATCTCCCATGTACACCAGCCCCTCCCCTGTACACCAGCCCCTCCCATGTACACCAATATCTCCCATGTACACCAGCCCCTCCCATGTACACAAATATCTCCCATGTACACCAATATCTCCCATGTACACCAGCCCCTCCCATGTACACCAGCCCCTCCCATGTACACCAATATCTCCCCTGTACACCAGCCCCTCCCATGTACACCAGCCCCTCCCATGTACACCAGCCCCTCCCATGTACACCAATATCTCCCATGTACACCAATATCTCCCGTGTACACCAGCCCCTCCCATGTACACCAATATCTCCCATGTACACCAGCCCTTCCCATGTACACCAATATCTCCCCTGTACACCAGCCCCTCCCATGTACACCA